>ML784469.1:23465-67259 GCA_009831015.1 Picea engelmannii | reverse complement strand
TTCGAATATCTCCACCAAAAACTGGGAGTAGTCTCTGCCATGCAGAGGATCAGGTCTACTTAATTACAGAAGCCTCAATTGGTTGTAAGGTGCTGATAAGCATCTCTAAATGCTCTGGCTAAGGGGGAGCCTTGGTCATCTGAAAAGGATCATTATGAAGATGCATGATCTCAGGGGGAGCCTTGGTCATCTGAAAAGGATCATTATGAAGATGCATGATCTCAGGGGGAGCATGGTATTGTCCACTCCTTGCCATTGATGTCAAAGGGGGAGGAAAAAGACAGAGGAAGAGTATTGCCATCAATGACAAAGGGGGAGATTGTTGGAAATATTGTCATTGATGGCAAAGGCTGAGGAAAAGGAAGAAGAAGAGTTTTCATGTAAGGAAATCAGTGTATGGTTGAGTTTTGGATGGGCGCATATGATCGTTGAGTTTTGGATGGGCGTGTATGATCGCTGAAGAGGGTAGCCGACAACCATCAGATCTACAGAAGCTGCGAGGGAGATAAGCCATCGGGAGACCAGAGTTCTCAAGGTCATGAGAACCGGGACATTGAAAGTCTCGAAATATCGACATAATCAGGACCATCCATTTGGAAGGACGTGTGGAAGCGATTGGGCGCCACTGGGAGGAGCTCGACAGGAGGCCTCATCGGAGAATCGAGAATCAGAGTTTCGCGAGTCCCATGAACAATTGCATCACACATCGCGAAATCGCGATATGCGATTTCTCGATAAGGTAGATAACGTGTGGGCCACCCTGGAGGACAGGTCGCAGGTCAAAGGCCCGTTGGAGGACCAGCGTATCATGAATCAGCAAATCACTATTCCCGTGAATGAAGGATCGGGGAGGAAACCCCGACGCGGAATCTTAACCATCCATTTGGTGGGACGCGTGTCAGGAGCACGGAGGAAGTCAGGGATCGGAAAATCATGAACACAAGAAGCAAAGAAACCATTACGTAAGGAATTCCGAAACCCGATTTAAAAATGGGCCCGTAGGTTTAATTCAAATTTTAATGAGGGACCCAAGCAATAGGGACCCAATTTTCCCTTCGCATTATTCATTCATTACGCCGAGATCTTAAACCCTAGTTGAATATTAAAAGAGCACCATGGACTAAACCAAAGATATGATTAGCATTGAATAGTTTTTGACCCATGGTCTTAAAAAGGGGTCGATGCCCTTTTCTAGCAGAGATCTGCAAGAAAAGGTGGGCGGTAAGGATTTTGATAGGTAGAAGGGGTCTTTTTGCAGGATATGGAGGTCAATTTCTGATAGTAGGGACATCTACAGGTTGCTGAGGTCATTTGTGCAGACCGCATGGAAGGTTTGAGGAGGGAGGAACCTCATTGTGGCAGTTGGGTGGCAGATCTACATTGACATAGAGTTCTTTGCAGTGGGTTTAGCAACTAGAAGAGCGGAGGCATCATCTCCAGGTTTATTGTCTTCTTTAATATGTGTTTAGGAGACTTTTGCAGCTGCCTTGCAATCAGTAGATCTGTGTTTCCTTTAGAGATAATTGTATTTGTTGTCATTGCCACTAGAAAATTGTGTATTAATATGATTTCGGGATACAAGTCTTAATAAGATGCCAGAAATGTCTCTTCTGAAAGAAGATGATGGCCAACGCATAGAACACATGTGAATCTGGGGTTGAAACTGCCTGATCCAGTGTGAAAATTGATGAAACGTGGTCAACAACGAGTCTAAGGGTTAAATCCTTTAGTAGAAGCATCCTACCAATAGAAATTGGTGCTATCTTTAGGGGGTTGAAGCTCCCTTCCAGGAAAGGCTGGTAAACGAGAGAAGGTTGGAGCCTTCTGCATGTAGAAGCCTGCGTACTAGTATGAGTTTGCACTAGTACAATGTTGTAAAACATTTTCTTAATAATAATTATTGAAGATAGAGACAACAGTAGCGATGGTTTTCTATCGATTTGGGTTTCCACCTTAAATCCTGGTATTCATGTGTCATACTCATGTGCGTTGGTTTATTTGTTATTTACTGCATTGAATTACTGCTTAATAGACATCTGATGAATGAAGAAATTCATAATAAGATCTCTGAATGCACTCTTGTTTTCTCAAGACTATACAATAGCTGGTCTCTACAAAGTAGCCTAAGGTTTTCAGTGAAAGAAAAGAGAAAATCAATTGATTGCTCAAAATACTGATTCACCCCCCCTCTCAGTATTTGCAGTTTGCTCTATAGGTGGATTGCTTACTTGTTTTGAATCTTGAAAGGAAGAGGAAGTTATGAAGGTTATATAAGAGTATCTTCTATAAAATGAGTTGGCATTCGCATGGTTGGAATCCTACTGACTTCTCAGATTTAGTGGGATCATCCTCATCCCTTTAACCATCTCTCCTTCTATATAATGAAATGTTTCTCAAGGAAGAGGTTAAGCAATATTGAATGGAGAATTGATGAAAGAATTGTGTGAAGAACACTGTTTGGATTGAAGCTTGAAGACTCTATTTGTCTATCAAGTTGTACTGGATCTTCTTCATGCAAGTGTAGAGCAAGTGTGTGTGTTGGAACCAAGGATCACTGAAAGGAAGCTTGCAACATCAAGGTGATCTGATTGTATCTTCTACTTTCATTTAGTATAATACAACGACATGTCGCTTTCCCATAAAATCAATCTTATTTTATTGCATAACTCCTTGATCATATGCATAGGTTAACATTGAATATACTTTGTTATCTTCACATTGGTTGGTTTGTGTTATCTTGGACCTAATTTTACGAGAGAACCAGAGAGAATTAGGAACAACAATGACCTAAGGAAGATATATAAAGGTACGCCACTCATTCCTTGTCGGTAGTAGATTCAATGACTGCAACTTAGAGAAATATTCATGTCCTGTCCTATTTTTTTCTAGATCCAGGTGGATCTAGGGAGATCTGTTATTGTCTGCACCTATCAATTTATCCAATAACAAAATTGGCAACTCCACTGGGGATACAACCCATTTTGTGGTTTTTTCTTGGCCATTTTCTCTTGACCTACCCTTTTTCATTCCCAATAAATCTTTGAGTCTTTAGGAGATCTTTACAGACTCTTTGGATCCAGAAGTTCACTCAAAAGTTCTCTCCTTTTTCCAAATTTTGCTTGATTAGAAACCTTCTCGCACTGTACCTTTCTATGGCCTGTGAGAATCATTGAAGTTTGCACCCTAGTGTTCACTTTAGTGTGACCTTCTCGCACCCTGCCTGTGTCCAGGCTGCGAGAATCCCTAATTCTCGCACTGTACCCCACTACCAGACTGTGAACTCACCTGTAGAAACTTTGGATTAGGTATTTTTGTGTCTTCATATGCCCAGATTTGTTTGTTTGTCTGGGAAGAACTTTTTTTTCCAGTGATTGACTCTTTCTTGACTTCAAATCTTGAAAATGATTAGTTTTTGGAAATCAAAAACTCTTCTTGATCTTTTTTTCTCAATTTTTACCTCTTGACCTTTTCTTAACAATCGTATACTCTCCGATTTTGAAATCTGAGTGCTTGTTTGTTCGAGAGCCTTTGATTGGATTAAAAGTTGGGATTAATTGTCCTTTTTGATTGCTTACTACTTGGAAAATTGTTGCCCATGTGCATTTGAAGAGACTAGTCTTATCAGTTTGTTATTTTTATCTTCACTGAAAGATCGATTTGGGTGTTTGTTGAGTATTTCATTTTCATTGGTTGCTTACTTTTTCTTAGTTCCATCCCCATTGCTTGGTTTCTAATAAAAAATTAAAGAGTTATTTTCTTCTTTTATTTTGAAGCAATCATTTATTCGAAAAATATTGGCATTCAAATATTGAAAGAGAACGAATAGGGAATTTTCATTGTTCATTACTGTTTGATATTACATTTAAAGAAAGACCATACATCATAGTTCACATTGTTCCAGAAAACTCCTCTTTCCCTCTTGCATATAGAATTCATCGAACGGAAATTTGTATCGTTCATCCCTATTTACGCATTGTTGGGTGAGAGTCTTACACAACATTGGTTTCATTTTCGTCTCCATTTTGCGTAACAACAACCTTTAATAATATTGCGCAACTTTAAAATTCAACTAGCAACTTTTCTAGGGTTGTTTTGCACCAACATTAGCTAGGCTAAATCTTTGGAATAGGCAGCGAGACACTCTCCAAAGAAAAAAACACACAATAGTATCTTGTGATAAGGAGTGTCAAATTCCATTTGCATCATTTTGTCCTAGGAAGCCCTTCTCACACAAGGGTCAAACCTGAGGTCGCATTGAGATTGACARAGTTACTCACCCTTCTTTTTTGATCTCGGTGTAGAGATTGCATGTATTATGAGGGTCACTTGAAGGTATACCCACAATGATGAGTGGAAGCCTCTCAATTTGATTTCAGGCCAGATACCCTGCCCTTGCGTGTGGATCGGACCRTCGACTATTTYCCCAGGCATCATTGTTGTTTGTGGTAACCTTAGTAGCCTATCTTCTTAGGGTCTTACACAAGGTGACTGTGAAAGGGTAAGTTTTCACGGTACCTGRAATCGACRTTGGCCAAACTCAGTCAGGCTCCTTGGAGGSTATACCCATGATTATGTGTGGGATCTTGCACCAGGGTATAAGTCTGTTAAGAAGGTTGTCAACATAACTTTTCCACCCTCACCCAGCCCCTTCTTGTCTCGTCATCGCGACGTTGGATTTCATCACCAACTAGTGACTTCAGAATTGGAAGGTCTTGTTTGCCTGGTTTTGATTCCTAGATTTTACTAGCGCATGCTATTTGTTTACCCAAGCTGGCCATAGAATTTCTTTCGTAAGATTTTAACTCGATCACAATTGACCCTCCACTCCATTCACGTAGAATACAAGGCCTACCCCAAGAATATCTGGATGGTTCTCAACCCTTTCCTACCAACTCACCGGAGGGCTCTCCTCAACAAAGTGAATTCCAAGACATTGCCACTCCACAAGTGGAAATAACGAACTCTTTAGAACGGTTCTGAATTACCAATTCTCGAGAGAACTTCCAACTTTCTCCTGACTCTATGAGACGTATTGTTTGAGTGAATTCTTCCAGAGAAATAGTTACTGAGTCTTATGGATTACCAACCGGACCTTTCACAGGACCTGAGGGTCAAGATCCTTTTTGGACTACTGGTATTTTTAGACGGGATCTCTTTGGCTCAGGAGAAGGCGTTGATATCACTATCACACCTGAGCATCCTGAAACATCCAATATAGATGCAATACCTTTTACTACTGCCTATTATTTTCTTGGTTCAGGTGCTCTTCCAGCTGACCACATCTTGACTATCCCCCTACAAATAGTCATTTACACAATGGTCCTAGATACTATGTGTCCTCACACCATGATTACAGTGGCTAGACAAGCTCCCATTGGCATACCGCTTTTCCCTAGATTCACCCGAAAACTTCCCCTTGGATATCATGCATTGAATGCTTCTATTCCCACTCCTACACAAATCCCATCTAGGAATCCTGGCATTTCCACTCCTTTTGGGCACCATCTCGTTCCTAGTTTCATTTTGACACTTCCTCGACCCCCTTTTAGAGGACCTCTTCCATCCTCTATCGGAGGCACTGACCCTAGTGGCACCATCCTGTCTTTCACACTTAATTACTAGATTCCTGTCGATGGGCAATTTCACCAAGGAGGCCAAACCTAATCCCCTTTTGCAGGAACAATCCCAATTGGGATGCAACCCCCGATTGGAGGGAAACCCCCACCTACCCCACCCTATGGACAAAACATATCTCCATCCTTGGCTCAGTATTGGAACTATCTTATCCAAAATAATCCTCACCTGAATGGGGGGCAACAACCTCAAGCTAGCTCCTTCATACCCTTTAGTACATGCCAACCATATCCAGGTACGTCCAATCCTCTTTGGGGCTTGAACGCTCAACCCCACGCCCATGTTCAAGGGAAAAACCCCAACCAATACAACCCTATAAATTAATTTCCTCCACACCAACAACCAACTCTGCCCAGATCTTCGCATTATATGCAAACTGCTTATGGTCCCACTGGTATACCTACAGTGCTCCCTCCCCAAAGTCACTAGTACCCACACGTGAATAGAAAGTTACCATTCTTAGCCACCCTAGAGCTCCCTAATCTGTCGATAATTTTAAATGATCCGATCCATCACTCTCCTCAATGGTTCACGATACCGGCCAAACTACCATCTGACATCCCTAAATTAGATGGTAAACCAAGAGAGGACCTGAACAATTATGTAATGACTTTTCATCTTTGGTGTTCATCCAACTTTTTGATGGATGACTCTATTCATTTATGCCTTTTTCAGCAAACTCTCACAAGTTCCGCCGTGAAATGGTATATAGAATTACCATGAGGCTTCTTCATTGACTTCAAAACCCTCGCTATGGATTTCCTCACCCACAACCAGTTACCAATCTGTTATGAAACGGGAACCAAAATTTTGAGTTCTTTCAAACAAACCAAAGAAACTCATATCTCTGATCACATTCATGAGTGGCGACGGAGATGACGTCTCATCAAACTCGAACTTCCCGATCAGTTGCTGGCAGAGTGGTTCACAAAATCATTCATGAATGACATCACTCATGACATCACCATGGGTGGAGTTGTCATAGAAGAATAGGTGATCAGTCATGCTCAATACCTTGACCTCGTTTACTCACAAATGGGTACTCTTTATGACTTACTCCCTGATGCACCTCGTCCTTCTACTTCTGCTACTTCAGCTACTCCTGCTGCTTCTCATGCAGCTGACGGTGTGATTGTCACTTTCCATGCCCAACCCCATTCCATCCAAGCCTCTAAAAACAACCCCGAATCAGTTGCTTCTAATGTTCAAAATGCTCCATCTCCTACCCCTCCCATCGACAAGACTTCTAAGGTGAACTCTGTTCAATCTACCCTTGCTGGAAAAAATAAATCCAAAAATGGGAAGGGTAAGAACAAGGAGGATAAAATTAATCTGCAATCTGAGAAGACCAAAACATAACCTGTTGATGATAAGGATAAGCGCAAACCCCAATACCCTTGTCTTATCTATGGTGATGATCACTACACTAAGTATTTTCCAAGACGAGACGAGGTTACTAAGTTCCTTCAAGGGACCCTGAAACTGCCTACTCCATCTGTATTGTCACAACCCTTCCCTTCTCAACAACAAGCCCAATTAGTGATTCATGACCAACCTTCACCCTCCACTACATCCTATGTCTTAATGTGTACATGTGATTCAAAGAAGAATGACATCACACTTACCACTCGTGCCAAATATTATTCCTCCTCCAAAGATAAGGTTGATGAAATACCTCCTTCATTGGTCCAACCATCTCCCATGAATCCACCTACCAATGGTCCTCTTCATCTTGAACGACTGAGCCTAGATACAGTTCTTCACCCTCCCCCAAAGGGTGTTGTCTAAAAATATGCTTTCTATCCTCATGCATGTGCTACTTAGAACTACAGTATTGTCGAAGATCTGGCCCAAGCACCATCCGCAATGTTAGCCCTCGAAGTCCTTCAAAGTTGTCCTATACAACGGAAGACACTATTGAAATCTATTGGTGGAATCGACCCTACTGATACAAATTTAATAATTTTTGACTTGGAAGATCACATTCCATGGTTACCCCCTCAACTCGCATTCCAAATACAATTTATTGTCTCTGGAAAAAAAAATTGTAGAATAGTTATTGATGAGGGTGCCTCGACGTGTGTCATGTCTATTACCTGATGGAAAGCCATCGGATCTCCTACTTTAACTGAATCTCACAACAAGCTCAAAGCCTTCAATGTCTCTGGTTTTAAGCCTTATGGTGTCCTCCCTTCATTGCCTATTACGTTAGAAGGAAAAATGGTCAACATTGAAGTGGAGGTCTTTGATGCTCCTCTCGATTACAACCTTCTACTTGGCCATAGTTGGATCGACTCCATGCGCGTAGTTGTGTCCACTCTTTTTCATGTCGTACGTTTCCCACATCAAGAAAAAGTAATTATAGTGGAATAATTAGCCTTCTTTAACTTTGATGCACGTACCAACAATGTACCTTTCATTGCAAAAACACCCCCTGGATATGAGAATGTCGGTGTCGGTCTTCTTAAAGATTCCTCTTTGATGGGTACTTTTCCCATTCCACCACCTGATGTTTCACATCTTTTCGTCGCCTCGATCAATATGATTTTCACCTCTATTAGAGAAACCCCTGTGTCTTACGACCCGTGGATAGTACCCAACCCCGATGATCATCTTTGTTATGGCGACCAAATGCCTTTGAGTCTGGTCGAATCCGCTTATCAAGCCATTCAATTGACAACCCGTTCTACCCGCTCTCTTGGTGATTTATCTCTGGATCCATTCCGTGTCATTTTTCCTACAAATGAGATGATTATGTCTTTTATGTCCATGGAAGATACCCCTTGGGATGATGGACATCATCATTCCATCCTCTTCCTGGAGAAACACACCATTGAAAATTACCAACGGATCTCCACCCCATCGAACGTTGTCATCATTTCTACCATTCCCAAGTCTACACACGATATGTTCTACAAAGGGAAATTAAGTAATATCTCACCCACCATCACCCTCGACATATCCATAAAACCTAGAGTTGTCGAAAATGTGCATATCGGAGCTTCGTGTTCTCATGACAAAGTTATCACCTACAAGTCTCTTTTCCAATAATTTTGTGGTGTCTTCACATGGAGCTATGAATAAATGTCAGGTATTGACTCTGACATTGTTGTACACGAGATTAAGACATACCCGGGCACTAAAACCATCCGGAAATGACTTCATCTGGTCCACCCACATAAGGCAGCCGCTATCAATCTTGAAGTTGAGAAACTTTTCAAAGCTGGCTTTATTCACCCTGTGGCTCTAACTAATTGGGTTTCCAATAGTGTTCCAATTAACAAGAAACAAGGTATGATCTGCGCGTGTGTTGATTATAGAGACATTAATAAAGATTTTCCTAAAGAAAACTTTCCTACCCCCTTCGTTGACCAAATCGTCGATGATTGTGATGGAAGTGAAATATTCTCTTTGATGGATGGTTTCTCCAGATATAATCAAATCGATATCGTACCCACAAACCAACACAAGACCACTTTTATTTTTCCTTGGGGCACTTTCGCCTACAAGAAACTTCCATTCGGTTTAAATAATGTCAATGTAACTTTTCAACGTGCTATGTCTTATGCCTTTCATGATATAAATCACATTGAGCAGCCATATTTCGATGACTTACCATCTGATTCCATGTGCCATGTAGATCATCCAACACACCTCCACGCCATTTTCCTTTGCTGTCGGTTTTACCATATATGCTTGAATCCCCACAAACGTGTTTTTTGTGTAGAATCTAGCCAACTTCTAGGCTTTATTGTTTCATGTCAAGGGATCAGGGTATATCCTTTGAAGGTCAAGGCAATTCTCAATCTTCCTCCTCCCTCCTCACTTCGCCAGCTACAAAGTTTGCAAGGGAAGGCAAACTTTCTCCGTCGTTTCATTCTGAACTATGCTGAGCTAACTCTTGGATTTACTAGACTGCTCAAGAAAGGTTCTGAGTTCATATGGGATACCACTACTGACAAAGATTTCCATGCTTTGAAACTGTCTTTAACTCATACCCCAATACTCTTCCCACTTGATTATAGTTGGGATTATTTCCTTTATCTCACAGCCTCGAACTATACCATTGCTATAGTTCTCATTCAGGAGGATGATTCTCATGACAAATATTTCATTTATTATTTGAGTCAGAGTCTCACAACTACCGAAACCAAGTATTTACATGTTGAAAAACTAGCTTTGGCCTTCTTCCATGTTGTTCAACGTTGCCGCCACTATATCCTCTTACGCAAGACTACTGTTATTTCCAACTGCAACCCTATGTAGCACATTCTTACATGCCAATTGCTAGGGGGAAAATACACCAAATGGATCATAATAATCCAGGATTTTGACTTATAATTCAAATGCACTAAGTCCAAGAAATCCTTGGTGTTTTCTGAGTTGATATGCGACCTTCCTTGTTCTGAGACGGAAAATGTAGCGAAGGATTCATTACCCAATGAATCCCTTCTCTTGATCAGCTCTGATGACCTTTGGTATGGGGATATCACCATATATCTCTAGACTCATAATTTTCAGCCCGATTTGTCTAGCAATGACCGTCGTCGAATAGGCTACCAAACCCGTCAGTATATTATGCTCGGTGATACTCTTTATCGTCGTGGGATTGACTTCGTTTTTGGACGCTGCCTCACATTTGACGAAGCTGAGAAAGCCCTGAATGACTACCATTCTGGAGCATGTGGTGGTCACATGTATGGGTATGCTACTTCCCAGAAGATCTTATGAGTGGGGTATTTTTGACCTTCTTTATTCAATGATTTTATAATCATTGTCCAAAAATTCCACGCTTTCCAAACCTACAACAAAAAAATACAATCACACCCTCCTCCTCTACACCCTATGGTCTCTATTGGTCCTTTTGTGAAATGGGGTATCGATTTCATGACATGTCACCCTCACTTGGCTGAGGGGCATAGATAAATTATTGAAGCCGTAGATTATTTTACAAAATGGGCCAAGGCGATGCCAACATTCGACAATACCGGAAAGACTGCAACATTATTCATATTCAATCACATCATTGCTCAGTTTGGTGTTCCTCAAGCTATCATTACTGTTCACGGTAGCCACTTTAGAAACTTCATGATGTCTGAACTCACTGAAAAATTGGGTCTTCTCCATGAAAAATCAACACCCTATTACCCACAAGACAACGACCAAGTTGAAGCAATAAACAAAGTCCTCATTACCATGCTTCGAATAATGATAGGAATTCACAAAATGAGTTGGCACATGATGTTGTTTTCATCATTGTGGGCTTACCGGACATCTGTTAAGTCTGCTACCAGGTTTGCACCATTCCAGTTAGTTTATGGTCTAGAATCCATCTTGTCGATTGAATGTGAGATACCTTTTATAAAACTAGTCGTCAAACTTCTCCCAAACACTTCTGCCAAAGAAGAGGGTCTGTTGTATCTCATGTAGCTAGACGAAACCCATCACAATGCCACCCTAGTTATAGAAACCTAGAAGAAACGCGTCAAAGCCCAATATGACAAACATGTGAAGCCACGCGTTTTCTCCGAAGGTGATCTAGTTCTCCTTTATGAACAAGATCGGGATATGCTAGGAGACGAAATATTTGGAGCTATGTGGCGAGGTCCTTATATCGTCAGACGAGTGTTGGAGAAAGGATATTACGAGTTGGTGGAATACGACGTTATCCCTTTGAGTGAACCCAGAAATGGTTTGTACTTAAAGAAGTATTATTCTTAAGATCACCTGTGCATGAGTTCTTGTATTTTATTGTATCATACTTATTTTTTTTACTTTAGTATTCTTTTTCGTTATTTGGTCTCTGCCCTCAACCACTTATCTTGCATTGTGCTTGGTTTCCAGATGTTAGAGTCTTCACTACCCCACATTGGCTTCGCCGATGGCGCTATTCATAGTACTCAGAACCTTGCTTCTGCTGCATGGGCAATTTACAAACCTACGAACAAACTTATTAGTCTACGAGGTGTGTGCCTCGATCGTGAAACCAATAATATTGCATAATATAGCGTCGTCATCGAATTTTTGATTGATTCTATTTTGCTTGATATCCTCCACCTTGTTATATGAATCAATTCACAGCTAGTAGTACTACAGTTAAGTAATGTCTATGCTATCTGAAGTCCTTCTTTATTATGGGTATATTTACGAATTCGCCTCTTGGAACGTTATTTTGATTATATTGAATATCAACACATTCCTATATGTCTAAATACATTGGCTGATGCCTTAGCTAATTATGTGTTAGACAGACATTTGGGACATTTATGAACCAATCATACATCACATGTGTTATACAACACAAAATAAGCCAATAGAAGTCGTATATATGTATATAACGATCAAAAGTTTTTACAAAAAGTTTTTGTCCAAAGATTAAAATCTCAAAATATGAAGTCCATAACTTCTACAAAATAGCATCACAGATGATGCTCATGATAACATACAACTGCTCGGGCTACCCTATGGAGCATTTGAATAAGAGACTCATACATGCCCGTAGTATGGCGTTGATAACATCTTGGGATCTCCCCAATAGCGATGTCTGGGACATTTGCAGTCAACCCCTCTAAGTTATGTTCCATTGCCTCATAGTCCTTAGCATCCCATATTGCCACTGGAGCCACTTCACCTCACCTATGAATGGGAGACATTCCTGGAGGTTGATACAACCCCACATATGTGTCATCAAAATAAATTTTTTGATTAGTCCTTGGATAAACATAAAAAACATTTTATATAATAAAATTTGCAAAAACATTAAAAAAGAACAAAATGTGTACTTCTCACCTAAGTCACCCCACTGAGCATCCTCGGGTAGGACCAAATCCAGATCTCCTTTGAAATCCAAACCGGCATATGCGTAGTCATACATCATCATCATCTGGGGCCTCAACCAATAAAAAAATGAATCATTATACTTGATTATAGGCCCTGCTACGTGTCGATCCATGAGGTTACACCACCTCAACTTCCTTGGATCTTGTGGGGCTGGTAAACTCCAATCTACCTATAGTCGCAGCAGTGGGACCCTCTCAAGGAAGAATGACACCAAAAGTGACCCATACCCGAACTGCTTCAAGTGACCCCTTCTGCACTTTGTTAGTTGCCTCTTCATACTGCGTAGAACTGCATTTGACCAGTTGAAAAGCTGAGGCTCTATGCACTCTATTGCTTATTGGAAATATATTTGGAGAGCCATGTGCAGAGACGTGCTCCCATCCATACATGCAATGGTAAACAAGATAGTCCATAGGGTCAAATATTGGACCCCCAAAATGAAAACCTTACCCTTGCTTCTATCTACCTCGGGAACACAATATCGGTGAACATACTCACTCATAGGAAGTCAGTCACCTATACCTCCGATCAGAGTAGCATGGTATCCAAGTCGTGACAACCCCGTCAGAAAATAGATATCCTCGATATCTAGTGTCAATGTGTGGACCCCTACGTGAAATAACTGTTGATCCACATCCCACATGTGGACCAGGTACTCTAACAATCTAAGTTGGGCTCTCATGTCTGGGATCCTAAAAAAATTTAAGAGCCCACATTCCCGGAGGGCAGCGACTGTACCTGGATCATTCCCCTCAATGGAATCATCCTCCTCATGTTCTCTTTCCCTCCATTCCAACATCGTGATGGTCAACACCTGCAATGGAGCCATGAGAAGGAAGTCAACAACTTATTTTAACCTCTTGCATAATTTTTTATTGAGAAAAACCACACACAAAAATCTATTTTTCGGCCCTCGCAAGTGAAGCTTTTGCATAGTGCAAGATTCTCGCAGGTGCACCAAAGCCCACCTGTGAAAATATTAGATTCTCACAGGTCCCGAATGACCCACCTGTGAGAATTCTTGAGCGCATCTACCAACCCTAAAATGGACTCAAAAGTCTAAAATTGCCAATAACAATCAAAATTAAACCATGGAAAAGTTGGAAAATCGGGAGATTACCTCGTTGGTTGAAACCATTTTCCAAATGATCACGTGTACCTCCCGCAATAGAGCAAATAAATTTGGGGGAAAATGAGGTATGTTGGACAAGTTTTTTGGCAAAGTAACCATGAAATGGTAAAAAAGGCTTTTTCACCCATATTTATTCACTTTTTACTATTTCTTGTTGATTTTTTATAGTATTCTTATTCATTTTCTTAAAAAACCTAATACCTTAATAGCCTTGTTAGTATGGTTTTTCACAAATATAGTGACTGCGAAGTCCGAACGACGGTGTACGAGTATTTTTTCTTTTTTTTTCACATGTATGACTACTTTTTTAGGGGTTTTGTAGGAAAAACCTCGAGCTCAGTCTTCATTCATTCTCGCACTTGAAAATACATGAGAATGCAACTGAGTATACTTTTCCTCATCTTTTCGTACTCGTCATGGTAACACGAAAACAACGAACACAAGGGAGTATCCTTTAAGCTCTTTTCACACTCCATAAAAACAAAAAGATTGTCGAACAATCTTGTTATTTTCACTCTCATTAAAGTATTTGAAGAAAACATTCAACAGGTGATAGTTTATCACTTTTTCGGTCTCATCAAACTCATTTATGAAAACGGAACTAGGAGAATTCTCTTTAAGTGTTTTTTAGACTTTCAAAACATGAAAACCCCCTGAGTTTTCTATCTTTGGACTCGTTAAACAAACATCGAAAGGCCCTTACAGGATCAAACCACTCCTTCTTAGGGTTTGTTAAATGTACTTCGAGGGAATCATCCGAAGGATGAGCTTACATCAACAAGCATATGTTATCCTCCTCAAGCTTGTGTAAAAATAAAGAGGTACTCGCCATAAATGGTGGGGGAAATTTTGGGAAAGGGATGTGTTTTCGTATTCGTATTAATGGTAGTAAGTGTCACTCTTGAACATGACACCCCCTATTCGTCATTTGAATCTGGGTTGGGAAATCCATTTGTCTCTCGTCCAACTTTCTACAAGGTCATAACTTGGGTTGTCTTTGAGTTAGTGTTGTTGAGTCCTTTGTCGTGTCGTTCATATGTTCAAATAATCCCTCCATTGAGTTGGCCATCTGTAGTTTTCCATTCTTACCATGTCGGCCTTCCCTGTGTCTGTTTCGAATCATATCCTACTTTGATTCACCCTCAAAATCTGTTACTTATTTCATGTCATTGATGGGGGATACATCAAGGCCCTCCTCTGACGAGTCTTTTTCCATTGACTCCAACTCATTATCTAGGAGTAAGACTTAGAAATCATTTAGTACCTTAGAACCTGCACGCCTTAATGGAAGGTCTCTTTTCTTTTGACAAGGGTTTCACATCATTGGTCCCTGATTGAGAGATTCTGCCGAGTGTTCGACTTCAACTCATTCATTCACATTCATTCAGATTGTACTTCAGTACCTTGAGAGTCATTGACATCAATGGTGATTTCCCTCCCACTTGTTAACGGTTTTAATCAATGACTGGTAATCGAGTGGTTTCTACCATGTTCGACTTCAACACATGTAATCACATGGCTAGATTCATACTTTCAGGTGACGGGATTGAATACCCTGGGTATTATTTTTTTTATCAAGGCTACGATGGAGTATGTATGATTTGTATCGACACATAGATCCACTTTGTATGTCACGTGGCTATGTCTTATTTTGAGTCTTCTAACATAGATCCACAGTGTATTCCTCATGGCTATGTAGCATTTTGGTGACATGGATCCATGGTGTATGATTGGTGGCCATGGCCTATGTTTATGATTTCATTCATTTGTGATCTGAGCATGGGAATGCCTACCTCAGAATTGGTATTATATTCTACAGATGCTTGGTTGTTTACAGGTTTTCGATTAGGTGTGCTCCTTGTTTATGATACACACATGCATTTTACAAAGTACTTCGGCTATCACAAGTTCCAGCCTCATACTTTGGGGGGAATTATATTACACATTATTTTGGTCACTCTAGTTATGTCTCTACAATTATGTGTTCAGGCTCTCATAAGGAATTTTTTCCTGATAAGAGTGACTGTTGTCTTCTTCCACATAACATATTTTTAAGATGAGTTCACAGGTTGACTATGTTACAGGGTGTAGAATATTGATTCTCGCAGGAAAMTCTATACCTATCCTGCGGGGTGTTCACATTCTTCTCTATAGGTCGGGTGCGAACCTGTTTTGAATCTTGAAAGGAAGAGGAAGTTACGAAGGTTCTAGAAGAGTATCTTYTAGAAAATGAGTTGGCATTCACATGGTTGGCATCCTAATGACTTCTCAGATTTAGTGGGATCATCCTCATCCCTTTAACCATCTCTCCTTCTCCTATATAATGAAAGGTTTCTCAAGGAAGAGGTTAAGCAATATTGAATGGAKAATTGATGAAAGAATTGTGTGAAGAACTCTGTTTGGATTGAATCTTGGAGACTCTATTTRTCTATCAAGTTGTACTGGATATTCTTCATGCAAGTGTAGAGAAATTGTGTGTGTTGGAACCAAGGATCACTGAAAGGAAGCTTACGACATCAAGGTGATATGGTTGTATCTTCTACTTTMATTTAGTATAATACAACAGCATGTCCCTTTCCCATAAAATCACTCTTATTTTATTGCATAAATCCTTGATTATATGCATAGGTTGACATTGAATATACTTTGTTATCTTTACTTTGGTTGGTTTGTGTTGTCTTCGAACTGATTTCATGAGATCACCAGAGTGAAGTAGGAACAACAGAGACCTAAGGAAGCAATATAAAGGTACGCCACTCATTCCTTCTCGATAGTATATTCAATGCCTGCAACTTAGAGAAAGAATCATGTCTTGCCTTGTTTTGTTCTAGATTCAGGTGGATCTAGGGAGATCAATTAGTGTTCGCACCTACTGATTTATCCAATAAAACCCATGGATGTGAGTCATGTTTTGTTGGGAAGACCATGACACTATGAAAGGAATTTCATTCATGATGGGAGAATAAATAATTACACCTTAGAGAAGAATGGTAGGACACACCTGTTACTGCTAATTGAAGAAAATAAGGTGAAGGATGAATCCAACACAAGCATACTTCCCATGAGCGGGAAGGAACTCCTGAATGAAGTAAAGAAGGAACATGATATGAAGTTTGTTGTAGTTTGGAAGCCGAGGGTTATCCTTACCACTACTTCAATGGAAGATTTTCCTGAGGAAATTTAGGAATTGTTAGAGAATTTTGTTGACATAGTAGTGAATGAGTTGTCAAGATCATTACCACCTATTAGAAGTATCAAATATCATATTGATTTGATACCAAGATAAAACATTCCAAACAAAGAAGCGTACAGATTGACACCTCAAGAGAATGAGAAGGTGGAAATACAGGTTTAGGATATTTTAGACAAAGGATTGGTTAGAGAAAGATTGAGTCCATGTGTAGTACCAATAGTATTGAGTCCGAAAAAGGATGGAGGATGGAGAATGTGTATAGACTCAAGATACATAAAAAAGATCACCATTAGATACATATTTTCATTGCGAAAAATGGATGACCTGATGTATTGTTTGAGCGGAGCGAACTATTTTTCAAAGATAGATTTGAAAAGTGGATATCACCAGATAAGGATGAGATAAGGTGATGAGTGGAGAAAAATATTCAAGGCAAATGAGGGGTTGTATGAATGGCTTGTTATGTCGTTTGGCTTGACAAATTCCTCGAGTAATTTTATGAGACTGATGAATCAAGTGTTGAAATATTTCATTGGTAAGTTCGTGATTGTATATCTAGATGATATACTCATCTTTAGAAAGACTAAAGAGGATCAATTGAGACATTTAACATTGGTAATCAGGAAGTTACAACAAGATACGATGTTGATTAATCTGAAAAATTCCTCTTTTATGAATACATAACTCATATATTTAGGTTTTTTTATTTCTTCAAATGAATTGAAGATGGATCTTGAGAAGGTGAAAGAAATTAGAGAATGGCTATCACCGAGGAATATCTTTGAGGTGAGAAGATTCCATGAATTAGCAAGTTTTTATTGGAATTTCATCAGACATTTTAGTGGGATTAATGCTCAGATGATGGATACGGTGAAGAAAAGACACAAGTATTTTAAATGGACATAAGAGGTTGAGAAGAGATTTAGTATATTGAAGGAGAGGATAACTAAACAACCAATTTTGGTATTACCAGATTTCAGAAAGACATTTTAGGTCAGATGTGATGTGAGTAGAGTTGCAATTGGAGTGGTCTTGAGCCAACATAATAGGATTATTGCATATTTCAGTGAGAAGTTGAATGAAGCTAAAAAGAAATACTCCACATATGACAAATAGTTTTATACCATAATTCAAGCCTTGATGAAGTGGAGGCATTATCTCGTACCGAAGGATTTTGTTTTGTATAGAGATAATCAAGCTTTACAGTTCATAACAAGAGAGGAAAAGTTAAACCAGAGACACGCTAAGTGGATAGATTTTATGCAGAATTTCACTTTTGTCATTAAACATATTTTTGATAATGCTAACAAGGTTGTTGATGCATCGAGCAAACAAAATTTGATTCTACAGGAATTTGAGGTCTAAACCTTGCGGTTTGATCACCTTAAGGAAATGTACCACACTAATCCAGATATTGGGGAGGCATAAGAAGCATGAGAGAATCCTATACTCAGAGATAGAAGCTAGTGGGTCGAATATCTGATTCATGATGGGTTTTTGTTTAAGGGATGCCTTTTGTGCATACCAAGGTGTTCGATGAGGGAGAATTTTCTAAAGGAAAATCATAGTGGAGGTCTAGCTGGACATTTAGGCCATGAAAAAATATTTTCTCAGTTGATTGGTTCATATTATTGTCCAGGTATGAGAGAATAGGTGAAGAGGTTTGTGAAAAAGTGTAATATTTGTCAGTGTTCCAAGGGAAAGAAACAAAATACTATGTTGTATGAGCCATTGCCTATTCCAGAGAGGCCTTGGGATGAAATAAGCATGGATTTCATGTTGGGATTGCAAAGGACACAAAGAGAAAGTGGTTCCACATTTTTGGTAGTCGAAAGATTTTTGAAGATGGCACACTTTATCCCATGCCAGAAGACTAGTGATGTAATGCATGTTTCAAATTTGTTTTTCAAAGAAATTGTGAGACTCCATGGATTTCCAAGGAGTATAGTTTCCAATAGGGATACCAAATTTGTTGGTAATTTCTGGAGGACATTGTGGAAGAATTTGGGGACATAACTATCCTTTAGTTATGCATATCATCCTCAAATAGATGGACAGACCGAAGTGGTGAATCAAACCTTAGGATATTTGCCGAAGAGTTTGGTCACTGAACACCATAGTCAGTGGGATCAGATTCTAGCACAAGCAGAGTTTGCGTATAATGAATCGGTGAACAGACGCACTGGGAAGAGTCCATTTCAGATAGTATATGGAATGAATCTGAGAGGAGTGTTGTAGTTGACAGATCTGAAGCAAAGCCAATTTAGGACTGATGGAGATGAAGACTTCACTGTCGAAATGTAGGAACTTCATAATTAGATCAAGGAGCAGTTGAAGAAGAGAAACAATGAATACAAATGTAGAGTTGATCAACATAGGAGGAAGCTTGAATTTCAAGTTGGAGATCAAGTCACTAGTACATTTGGGTCAAATTCTGACGGCGCGTTCGACACAATTGCCACTTTATATTGTTGGGAGAACGGAAAACAACGGACCCCCTCAAACGTCGTTTCATATGAAGTCTCTTTTCCGATGACATAGATTTCATCATTATTGCGACGTCTCGGAGGTGGCAAGACTGACATCTTGAATGTGGCAAGACCGACGTCTTGAACGTGGCAAGAGAGACATCTGGAATGTGGCAAGAGAGACGTTTGGAACGTGGCAAGACCAACGTCTTGAACGTGGCAAGAGAGATGTCTTAAACGTGGCGAGAGAGACGTTTGGAACATGGCAAGAGAGACATCTTGAAGGTGGCAAGACCGATGTCTTGAAGGTGGCAAGAGAGACGTCTGGAACATGGGAAGAGAGACGTTCAAGACCGATGTCTTGAACATGGCAAGAGAGATGTCTTATATGTGGCAAGACTAACGTCTTGAATGTGACAAGAGAGACGTCTTGAATGTGGCAAGAGAGACATATTGAGGTGGAAAGAGAGACGTATTGGAGGTGGTAAGAGTGACGTCTTGGAGGTGGCAAGAGAGACATTAAGAGGTATCAGCTCCAACGTGGTTTCTATGGGAGTGACACTCTTGGAGGTGGCAAGAGAGACGTATTGGATGTGGCAAGAGCGACGTTAAGAGGTATCATCTCCGATGTGGTTGCTATGGGAGAGACACTTCAGGACGTCGCAATAGCGACTATTTTGTAGGTATTTAAAAAAAAATACTATATCAATACTGAGAAGGATAGGTACATTAACCTTTGCTAAGATACTAGCCATATCAATATTTAAATCTATATCATCGATCTTAGGCAAGGTTGGTTGAGGAGGAGGAATAACTTCCAATGGTAAAGGGGATCTTGTCTAATGAGTTTTAGGATCACTAGGATATGTCTCGGGTGTGTTATCACACGAACTCACAATTGTTGAGCTAAAGTCCAAAATCTCAAGTGCAATCATGCATAATAAGACTGCAAAAATATACTAGAGAGTAAGTCCCTGTTTTTAGAAAGGATCAAAATAATACTCTACTTTCTTGGGTACGTCGAAACAAGTGTCATCCAATACAAGATCCTATATACCAATGCGATAGTTGAGCAATAGAAATTCCAGAGCCTTCACTGAAACCTCTGACAATTTGTTTGACATTTAGCAGAAAATTATATCATCAATTATACAACTTGAAGTCATTGCAGGTATTGCTTTGTATCCTTTGGCTAGCACAACAACTTCACACATAGCATGCAAGTGTTATGTATATATACATTGAGTAGAAGAGAAAATTCATAGAATGCAAATTGTAGAAATTTGAAACAACCATAACAGMTTTGGACTCCAAATATAAATCTCATAATCTCTCATGCCAAGACATTTGAAAATGCCAAACCATGTAAAATTCAAAATCCCAATACTCGGTCAGAACAAGGGGCGAAAAAAGACAAATTTAAATACATATACAACACATATATATTCCAAGTTTAGTTTCAAATAACAACCAATGTTACTGTTATATACACAACTAATCCATCTAGTTTCAAATAACAACCAATGTTAACTGTCATATACACAGTTAATCTGTGTAGTAGATATATTAAGTGACTGAACATCAGTCATTTTTGAAACATGATCTAAGAACATGACARGCCAAAGTAGGATATTGTGAATTTGTTCAAATGTCTTCCTATATTGCACATTATGAGGAATGTGCACATCCAAACTGCAGATGCTCTCAGAGATTTCAGATAGAATCTCAGGAAAAGAAACAYCCATATATCAAATTACTATATTCAAGATATACGYGATATGTTATCTAAGTCTGCAGATGCATCCATTTAGCCATAATTATTTACACGCTCACATTCATCAATCCATTCAGAATACTTGGAAACATTTTCAGAAATACAAATGGCTATGTCATCCATAGAGCTACGCATCATAATAAGTATATTTATGCATCATAATCAATTTCTGTGTGATTCTCAAAAAATTAATTTCTAATTCATACCATCTCGATGATTTTAGTGCAAAGAAGGCTAGTAAACAAGGAATCCATTCACAACAAATATCAATAGACTATGCATTAAAGATCCATCTTAACTGTCATCTTGGTTGTGGGCCTACATAAGTAATCTGTGAGAACAAGTAGTGTGTGTGTGTGTGTGTATGGGGAGGCTCTGTAGTTTGGTAGTATTTGGTTCGGTGTTTTTTGGGCCCATAGGCCTAGGAGTGAGGGTCATATGTATTCCCCCTCCCGGTTTGTGGAAAAACCCCCATGAAATATTCCCTCAATACCGATATCTTCTCGGAAGTGAAGGAGAGCTATGTAGACACTATGTGAAGTACCATATACAGGATGGATTTATAACATGTCAGTTGGGTGGACTATGAGGTAAGCCCGAAGCTCGATCAGACATTCTAGCTAGAGGAGGACAGTTTCCCTTAGAATCAGATTTGTATCTATAGTGGCATTCCCATCTAAGGCAAGATTGATGTTTTCTGTCAACCCACATGCAGGGCATTTCTACCCATACTAAATTACACCCCAATTCAAGCTCTAGGGCTTGTTAATCTTCAAAGTAAGCAATGTTGATCCTAAATATGAACTTCACAGCTAAACAAATTAAGCAAGTCTCCAATACAAAACTTATGGACAAAGTCCTCTTTGAGAGCTCTTTGTAGATTCTTCCCAATTTTGACGAAATCAATGTTTCTTCTTATCCTTGTGAATTTTTTGTCTAATCTTGCACTAGGAAGCATTTAAAACATTCTCCATTTTCAAACTTAGATTTCAAACATTCTCCATTTTAAAACTTGCCCTATTTTGTCTAAGCTTGCACTAGGAAGCATTTCAAACATTCTCCATTTTAAAACTTGCCCGACAGGGACTACGTTGCCATGAAACACTTGTTTGATGATGGGATTGATGCAATCTACTTTATTAACAATAATCAAAATCCCTATAGCTCTTTTGATAGTTCAAAAGTTATTGGCACCATTGGGTCCCACAGTGTCTTAAGATTGAATTGTATTGACAAATTTGGCAATGAATTTATTATTAGAGAAAAATACCCATCTGAATTCGAAGTCATTTTAGGCTTGCTAGTGCCCCAATTAGGCCAACAAGACTTCTTGCAAATCCTTGTAAATGTTTAGAGGCCTTATTTGAGGGACACTGTGGTTTGATAGGGTCATTGGTTGCAAATCTCTGAGGGGTCTCATCTCCATATTTTTTGTTGGGTATAATGGATATGGCAGGTGAGGCTGTGAATGAAGCAACTTTTTGACATCCCATTTTGAGTTTCAGGGTAGCCTATTTGTTTCCAAATGAATGGTGGGTGCTTAACATAATTGGGCCTATTTTCAATTGGACCTTTGTTGTTGGATAATTTTCAACTTTCTATCATGTATGATGGACCTTGTTATGTTACCCCAGAATATTTTATATAAAAACTTGGCACCAAAGTTACAATATTCACTTAGATGAAACAAACAAGCAAGGGAAGTACTAGTTGTTGGATGCTAGAGTCTAGAAATAAAATTTCATGGTTGATAATTTGGCTGAAAAACCTATAATTCAGGAATATGAGAGTTCTAAGTTGGTGATCTATGCATGCTTTATATGTACTATCTTAATACGAAGAGTATCAATATTGGGATTTAGCATCTTTGTTTGAATGTTGCATACCTTAGGTTGCCTAAAGTCCTGAGTACTTTTTGTCGAAGATAATTTTAGAATAACTCAAATATGTCGTGCTTGTTAAAAGGAGTGTATTTGTTTTCTTCTTCTCACATTAATTGTCACCAATACAATAATAATGAATGCTTAGTCAGATGTGAAATCCTGCATTGGATGGTTGATGTTAGTTGAGTCAAATTATACTCTACAAATAAAGGAACTTCAAATCTTTTTAGTCGCTTTATTATTTGCAATTTTAACCTCATAGAAAGAAGGTATGGATTATGAGAATGATGAAAAATTGGACTGAAGAAAATCAACAAGAAGAACTCCTAATCCTCTAGGATTCAATTAGTCCAAAGGAAATGCTAACATGGAAAGAGTGGGATATTATTTCCACTCTACCAACAAAAGTTTCTTGGGTCTGAAGCAATGCCTTAGATTGTCTTTGTGCAACAGGTAAGAATCTTCCCAAGAGATGATGAGGATGGGACAGGTAAGGGCTGAAGCAAAGCCTTAGATTGTCTTTGTGAAACAGGTAAGACTCTTCCCAAGAGATTATGAGGTTGGGACAAGTAATCTAAATGATGGAGTGAAAACAAGAGGCGATCTCATGGGAATGAAGAAGAGGCGAAATTACTTTATTTTGCTTTACATTTGCAATTGGCAAGGTCACATGATTCCATCAAAAGAAATTCAGAATTTCCGAGTGTAAGAAGCCAGTTCAAGAAGAAGAATTGATCTGAGGTAGAGCATGATTCAGTACAAATAGGAACATAAGGGTCAGATGATGTGATCTAAATTTTTTATTGGATAATTTTTCAATCTTTCAAGGAATTTCTTTGAGAATGTGTTTAAGACATTAAGCATGATGCACCAGACTAAGGATGATGTTTGAGTTCCTGGAAGATTAATTAAGTGGAAGTGCAAATATTGTATCTTGTGCAATAGATTTGATGGGGGAGACACATAAAGAGAGACAGATATGAGGAATAGTGGAAGAAGGAAAATACCTTAAGCGAGAGTAGGAAACAGGGAAGAAAAAGGCTTCAAAAGGACTATTGCATTGTAGTGTAATAGCTTGAGTAATCAATTCGGGATTTAGGCAATATTATGTACTGCATAAAATATTGTTTCATTATAATCAAAGAATTCATGTCTTTTTTTGGTCTTTGAATATATTCCATTCTTGCATTTTGGCCCCTTATCTATACATTTTGTCAGCACAATTAACCTGACTAAAATATTTAATGAATCACTGATTAAACATGCATATAAATATTTTAGTAGACCATACAACTCAAAGGATAATTATCCATCAACAGTGGCTTACCAGGGCAGTGAAAGCAGGTAGTTGATATAACCCCCACCAGGGTTCAATTTCTGACAACTAACATGCTAGTGCTTGTGCTCAAACTTGTGGATGCACACCAGCACACACAACAGTGGTTGGGGCTAAGTGAGAATCCTGGGAAACTTTGGTGGAATATATACACCCCACTTGCAGGTGCTTAGCTGAAGGTAATTGAATTGAATGTGCTAATAGTTCCCCTGTAATGCTAAATCTGGGCATGTTAACCTCATCATGATAAGAGGAAGTTGGTTCAAAACAAACAACTATTTTTCTGCATCAATGTCTTGACTCTCTTCAAAGACTATAGCATGTTTGACTATGTGACAGCTAGCAATGTCAAAATGCTAAGCCAACATGAATTATAGTCATAAAAAGGTTGGAATCTAGAAGACATGTCTTCTAATGAAAAAAACTAAGACAATCAATTTTAAACTTGTCATTGAAAAGGAAGGAGTAGAAATCATTCTCACAGTAACACATATCCAACTAAAGTGTGATAGGAAAGATCCAAGTATCTCAGATGCAGGTTCCTAAACTCATAGATATGTGGTGAAGGATTAAAAATGTAATGAGATGCCATGTGACATTCTCTCAGAGAAATCCAAGAAGAACTAGATCTGAAGCTAGGGAGAAAACAATGTAAAATAATCCACAGCTGCTCACTCTCGAGTCTCTACTAGGACGTGCACCCTCCATTCATACAACTTTCAATATAGTAAAACTATCCTTTCCTTAAGTCAAACTCAGACTATGATCTTTAATAGATGTACAGTTTATTGTTATTTTGTTGAGGAACTGTTGTAACAATAAAACAATAAACAGGAAAAAACACTTTTGAAAAGTTCTAAAACTTACTGAAAACTGATTTTCCAGCACCGGACATGCTTCACACACCTCAGGTATCATTTGCCAATGTTTGAACTCTCCTCTGAATCCTCTTCATATGCTACCGCTCCTGCAAATTGATTGCAGAAATATGCACGTAAAAGCAATGGACCAAATAATTATGCATCTACAAGGCATTAGCAGCACGATTATTGCACGTACCCCATCCCACCAAGTGGCACTCCCTGAGATGATGACGGTTTACTATGCTCTCATGTAAATGGGTCAATTGGTGCCTTTTGCAATAACATTAAATAGTTGTTAGTAGTTACCTCCCTGTTGAGCATGTATCCACCCAAAGTTACGAGTTTGGAGTAATGACCTTGAAAAATTAAAACAACATATGTGTGCACTGTGGATATGATTTAAATGGGTAGAAGAGAAAAAAAGAACAATAACAACATCATTCACAAGACCACAAGAAATATCATTGAAGCTCTTATTCAAACAAGAGGCCTCTTTATACATAAAGGTCTGACATACACGACAGTTGGGGAACAAAACCATTCACCCTATTAATTAGGATTTTTGACAAGGACTTCCTAATGATGTGTTTAAAATGATAGCCCTATGACTTATCTCACAGCCCACTCATGTAGTAAAGTAAAAAATACAAGAGGCTATGAGACAAGATATAACACAATGACCATTTTGAAACTCACTCTAACAGAAAAAAAAAAATTAAGTATCAAAGTAATTGTATTTCATTACAAATTAGTCCATAAGTGACCAAAAACATAATTATGCCTACAGACCAGCATGGCTAAATACTATCAATTCATGTCTATAATATCAACAGATTACAAAAAAATTATCCGTCCATGAGAGTGTTATTCTTTAACATATGTCCAAATACGAAACCCTAGTCGAACCTGACAATGCAGATTTAAAGTTCTTCAAAATTAAGTAATTAAATAGCATTAGCACCAAACATAAACACTTATTTTCTAAAGAAGAATAGGTTATTTCCTAGTGAAAAATGTAAGGATTAAACCTCACGATATAGATGGTGTATTTTCTGATGAATAATATAGAGTAAAAAGATAGTTCATACCATCTTCAAAGCCTCCATAAATGTCACACTGAACTCTTTCAAAATATTTGCATGGTTGTTAAGCCTTCGCCTCCAAGCTTGTTGAGGTGGAGCACCATGGTCAGATTCAAACTGAAAAAAACCTCTAATATAAGTAATTTAGAAAGCCAATACCATAGGCAAATTCAATAGTGGAATCCTGAGAAGGGAACTTTGTATTATGCCTAAGCAAAAACCATGCACAATAGCACTCAGAACAGAAAGATACATTGGAAAAGTGGATAAGTATGTGTGTGTTGATTAGTGGGAAATGAATTGACCCAACTAAATTTGATTTCCTTTTTCAAATACGCACGATTTATATATGGTGTCATGGTCAAATTGTGTAGCCCAATGATTATAAGTAGACAAGAACACCAATGCAGAAGTCATTTGAGAATCATTATATATTTTCCTTTGTGAGTCTAAGCTATATCTTGCCCTTCGAAAACATTAAAAATCATATACAGTGTTTACTGTCATACAGTTCTAGAATTGTGGGATCAATCCCATCCCAGCAGATGACAGATTACTGGTCTCTCTAGCATGAGGGGTTTGTCAGTATTGGTTTGAGATTTTAGTAATGTTTTGGAACGTTTTTTCTTAGAAAGGCTCAATAAATAATCATGAAATCCATTTATACAAAATCCATGACAATCCCTTACCAACATTTAGCCAGTTCTATGCATTTCTTTTCTTGTCGTCAAGAAACTAGAGCTTTAGGCCAAGTTCCAAGGTTAAATGGAGTAGCATGCTTCTTTCAAAGACATTCATAGATTTTTTATTTAGTAACCACTTACATACATTCAACATTCTTATGGATCCCGCTTATAGCTTGGGCCTATCAATAAGAGGCATTCAATTTGTAGTTTTCTCCTATACCTAGTTGTGTCCTAAGCCATATTGCATACATGCAAAGACTCCAATGTTTGGATCCACTCTGGCAGATTATGGTTCTGCATGCGAGGCATTTTCATTTTGGTAGGGCCTTTGAAACTCTGATGAGAAACAAAGGCCACATTTAAGCATCGTAATGTGTCTGTTCTCTCAAGTCTTTGGAGGAATTTTTCTACACTTCATGCATTTTTTAATCCAATCTTTGTTAATGTAAAAACAATTATATCTATGTGAGTAGTTTCAACAACTTTCTAGCGGATAAAATTTCTTCCTAGTATCCTTTTTACAGACTGGCACTACAAATCATCCATAGGAGGGTCTAATCATAAGTGAATCCCCCACCTAATATAAGTAGAGTAATATAACTGTATTTTGTCAATGGATAGTATGGAAAGTTGCATTTGATACGCGCATATGGTGTTCCTTGGTACCTATAATGGGTGGCATTTTTCTTACTTCTACTATAGAACTTAGTTTTAATATGTTTGGTTTCTATGTAGCCTTTTTTGGGTGCCTTTCTACTTCTACAAAAAAAATCATTGGAGAGAGATTGCTTCATGGATATAAATTTGATAGCATAAATGTTTTATACGATATGACACCTTTGCTACGATGATATTGGTTGTTCCGACTTTACTCCTTGAGGGGACTGGTATTTTGCACTGATTAAAAAGGCAATACATTGTTTACGACTCAATTTTTTTATAATGATTGGCTCGCATATTTTCCTTATGCCTAAACTTTTCAATATTCTATGTTATTCACTCGACAACTACTATGAATTTTATTGTACAGGAAATATGAAGGTGGCAGTGGAAATTATGGTATCATGGGTTATATTTTGCAATCCAAGATCCCTCTTAAATGCATTTGGATGTGAAATTACCCTTTTAGGTAGTACTTTCTATGGATATATGAGACACAAGCTATCTCAATATGTAGGAAAGTCTATCAGTGAAAGCCCATGGATGTCTAGAAAAAGGCTTGATATACTTCCACTTGCGACTAAGAAGATTGACAAGAAGTGAGAATCTGAACCTATTTAATTAGGTTGGAGTTCTTAATGAATCTTACACTTCTTTTAGTCATTTAGGGGCTTCATAAATGTACAAGTACATCAGTTTATTATTTTTATGGATGGGGGAGTCAAAGAGAAGATGGAATAAAAAAAATGTTGCAAGTGCAGCTCCTTAGGAAAGGTCTCTACTAACAATGAGCATGAATTAATTTATTGTTTGTTCATAAACCCCTGAAAAAGATATTCCACATTGTTAGTTGCTGCCAATATGACATCATTGCTCGTTCATTAGTAGTATCAGTTGATTATGATATAGAATGCATATATTTTAATACAATGCTTGAGTTAGCTAATTTCTTGAGTTCATTCTTATGCTTGTAGAGTGATTTGGAATACTTCACTAGTGCAGTCTTCAAAGTCTACTCTACGTACATGATGCAAGAGTTATTGCACATGTGTAGATCACCATTCAATAGAGCAAATGGTTTCTCACAAAATTAAATTCAATGGCTTCTTCTTGTTCAGTTTTCCAAGGATATGGAAGCACATAAGACTATTTTTCACTAGGTTCACATGAGATATGCAGAAATTGATGGTGGATGTAGGTAATTTAAAGTTGGGAATGAGGTTAAAGAGAATTATAATGCCAATTCATTGTTGTGCTTCTGTAACTCATTCTCATGGAATGTGAGCACTTCTTTCATTGTAAATAGGAGAAAATAAAGGTAAATTATAGCTCTATATTGAATATTGTCTTGTCATTTCTGTAAAGGGTACTACATTGATTTCAAAACTAGCATGTGGTGAACACAAGGTTGCTGCAATTGTTTCATGATTTTAGAAGTGGATTATTCTCTGTGAATTTTCAAGGTAGCAACAATTTTTCTTCATTTGGTTTTTCTTTGTTTCTTTTCCTTTCCATACATTTTTAGAATGTAAATTACAGTTTTGACCTTGGAAATCTTAATTTAATTACACTGATGGTTTCTAATTACATATTTTGTTATCATTAATTTCAAATTTAGTCTTATTTTCAGCTAGGGATGTTACACCATTTTCTTCCCTAAAAATGTCAAGTGACAGTTTGGTAAGGATTCTATCCAATCAATCAAATATCTAGGTCACCGTGGGTTTTATTCTACAATCTAATCATAAAATAAATTACTTTTGATTTCAATTTTTTGAAGCATGTCCCCACTTATTAGGTGTCCTTGTTCTAGCATGGCCTAGAGAATAGGCACTAGCCACCTTTCTACCTCTTTAAGAAAGGAGTCTCGGTGACCTGGGGAACGCTTTTAGTTACCTGGAAGTTAACTTGTAAAACTAGATTTTGTTTCCTTGACTTTGCAAAAGGGAAAAATAATTTCATATCTCAAAGAAACTACCGGTAGTTCAAATTTATATTTAAATAGATGATTCGAATATACAGAGTGGCCTTAAATTCAGGATCCTTTTTGTAGCTTCCCCCAGTTGAAACTAGTGGAGCAACTAGCTCTATCATCAGGCTACATAATTTGAGAGGGAAATTCCTAGGATCTACTTGTGGTTGTTATTTGCTTGATTAGTGAAAAAAATTAGATGTTGTAAATCTAAGAAAGGATCACCTATATTGATCCATCTTGCTATTAGAATAGAGGAGTTGTTGTAATTTAGCAGCATCACATGTAGGTTATGGTGATTCAAAGTCTCATCTTTATTCATGAATCACATGTAGGTTATGGTGATTCAGATTCCAAAAAKATATTTTCACTGCTTGGTATTGAGAATCAAGACAYCCATAATTAGCTTCATTGCTTAGATAGGGMTAGAGATATTTAATTGAGAGTCCACACAAAAATTCCCCATASTTTCTTGAAAATTCCAACTTCCAAGTAGGTATTTTTGTAATATAACATTTTAGATATATAATTATTTTATTAACAAGTCACACTTCAAAATAGGCTTTGAATAACACTGAAAATAAACTATACAAACACAAAATGAAATTTTATCTATTACATTTAAAACAAACCATGCAGAAACCTTTACCATGGCATCTCCAAAATAAACTATTGAAGGAAGGAAACATGTGCAAAAATTGCCTAGCCCTTGAAAACATCTAAAATGCAAATTATGTGTCCATCTATTTTCTGGGTGTTTAGCAAGAGTGATGGAAAACCTATTGTCTATCACTGATGATAATGGGGGTGGTGTTGAATGCTACAAATGGGTGTTTACATAACTCAAAGATATACTTGACAGGATTATGAGAGAATAAAACAAAACAAGAAGTAGTGCATTCAAAAAAATATTTCAAGGACTTATACCCTTGTTCCCTCATTTCCCTCAAGCATTGTTGGAAGTTCATCTAATCCAATAAAATTAAGTAGGTCAACAACATTGATCTTGCTTCAAAATATTGTACTGAAACAAGATGTTGATGATGTTGTGGCTGATTTGTGTTATACATCTAATATCGCATTTATTATTGCTAGGCACCCTTACTTCTTCAATGCATGTAAGAATCTTACAGAATTTGGCAAGGGCTCTTTACCTCTCAATTCCAAGAAGATAAAAACCACTCTTCTTAGGAGGTGAAAAGAAAGGGTGACAAGTATGTTGGGAAAGATTATAGAGTCTTGAAAAAACACAGGTTGCACAATCCAAATAGAGATGATTGGTCAAATATGTATCACAGTCCGCTAAATAATGTGATGGTTTGTTTCCCTAAACCAATACTATTTTTGAAGGCAATCGATGCATCAAACCATAAGACTTCCAAATGAATTTTCTAGGTATTAGAGGAAGTCCTTTTTGAAAAGCATGTACAAATAAAGATTTCATGTGGAGTTCCTAGGGTAGATGAATAAACACCTCCAACAAAGCTGAAAAATATCCTCCAAATAGGTACCTAAACATCCAAGAAAATGACTCCCATATAAGCATTGAACATGGCCACAAAAATCACTATAAAACTCAAAATCATCCCCAGAAGTACTCAAAGTTTCCAAGGAAAAAACACCCCAAAAACATGATATAGGTGAACTTGAAGGTGCCCTAGCTGGTCAAAAACAAGAAAATCCACATCATGACAAATTCCTACACCAAATATTAAAATATCTCGATAAATGGTGCGCTAATAAGGAAAGAGTAATTCCAATGCATATTCCAAAAAAAAGGTTCTTAAATCTGCAATATAAAAATGATCCACATGTGGAAATAAAGCCCCTCAAAATTGGTGTAGAAATTAGTCTCATACAAAAATATCATCCTTGGGAGACTCAAAACAACACATCGAAAAAGTGACAAAGGTGAATGAATATGACATAAAGTAAAGGGATTTATTAGCCACCATAGAACATGATGAATGCACCCACATCTCTATCTTATCTCTTCCCAAAATATCATGTAGAAAAAGTATAAAAGCTCCACATAAAGCACACCAATTTATCTTGAATAACAAGTACCAAGTCCAATCCAAATAAATTTACAATATTGGACTCTATAAAGAACCTTATCTTATCCTATATAATAACCACTCAAACCATAAGAAACCTCATAATGGTTGTGTCATAAACCCTTCATGGAAGCACTAGTATGTGGTGAAAGAACACAAAACTCAAAACTCAAAACTAACAGGTAAAAGAAGGATCCCTAGCTCTGTCGTATACACATTCCAACAACAAATACAAGAGATAACAAAATGGTGTAGAAAAATAGACCATGAATATCCTCTGAATCTGTAATAGAAATCAAATGTGAAGGGCACATAACTTCAACCAATAATTTCAGCCTAAAACAAGGACAAGGCCCTATATGAAGGTGCCTAAATCTACCATGAAAAATCTCCATATTAGCAGTGAAAAGGCCTTATGTTGGGTGCATCTATAAACCTATGAAGGTCTCCAAACTAGGTGCAAGAACTGAGTAAAAGATATGAAAAGAAAATGAAGTAGCATCTACATATTTATATCCTCGAAATATGTATACAACAGTTACTCTAGTGAGAAACTAAAAACTTACTATCCCCATGCATTTAGTTCAGTATGACAAGAAAAAAAAAATTATCACCTAAGCCCTAAAGACATTAGAGAATGACATTTCTATAGATTCCAGCATTGTCTTCGAGTATGTAGATTTTCACAATTAGTCATAATTGTAGTGAATTTATGTATATGAATTTGTTAGAGTTTAAAAGCATTCTCAATGTTTCAAGTGGACACTCCACCCATCATTAGGGATCCAATTAAATATTTTGTAAGATATAAAAGAGTGAGCCCTAGGATTGAATAATAGATTATGAAGGAGATAGCCATTAGAAAATCTTACAAAATATTTTGTTGGTCCCCCGATGATGGGTGGAGTGTCCACTTGAAACGTTGGGAACATTTGCTAACAAAGTTCATATCCAGAAATTCATGACAATAATTATATCATTTTCATTGATGCTAAAGTTATTGAGAATTACTTGGATGGAATATAATCACTTTTAGGAAATAAATATAAAAAGGAAGTAGTTATGTCAAAGTTTGCATTGCAACAGATAGTTAGAATTGACATATGTGATTTACATATGGTCATTTGCAACAATAATCCTTCCATAACTATTGTTAACTTTCAATGTTAGGTCGTTTTAGAACTATGTTGCATAGGGACCCATCCCCCCCAAAAAAACTTGCATACCCGCCGTTCCCGTGTATCGGGGACTTGGGGACCCTTAGGAAACTTACCCAAATTGTTGGGGACTCGGGGACTTGTTGGCCGTCCCCAAGACGTTCCCAACAGATTTCAAGGACATTACGAATAGATTTCAAGGATGTTCTAGGCAGATTTTAGGGATTTTTTTGGGCAGATTTTGGGGATATTCAGGGCATATATCTTCAGTCTTGACAATCATGGAAATTGATGATTGGACAATAAAATCATTTTTCCCATCCATTATTTTTTTATTGCATTGAATCTAAATCTGTTGTAAAAGTTGTAGCTGAAAACATGGGTTTTGATTTGGGTTTCTGGTGATTTAAATATTGTATTTTCAGCAACAAGGTTACAACAAACAAAGTTTCCATGTCAAAAAAACAAGAAATGCAACATTTCAAAGGGCTGATCTTTATGGTTATTGTTCTTGTTCTTCTCATTTTTCTGGTCATCTTAGCTTTTACATATTATACATGGGTTTTTAGGAGTCATTCGAATATAGTTCCTCCACCATCCCAACCTCAAGCATTGTGAAAACAATCAGATAGTAGTGACTTCGATTGGCCACTAAATGTTTGAATAAATTCCTATTCAATCACATTCTTAATCTGAAATATGAATCTAATATCTTTATAGAACCAAAGTGTTTTATAGTGGTTTTCAACACAACCATACAAATATGCAAAACCTATTGAGAAGGGAATGTCTTTTATGTTTTAACATAATCATCAATAACAAGAAATATGAGTAAGAAAAACTGCTATAGAGACATTTCTCATTTAATTTTCCTAAAGCTAAACTGCATTTTGCTCTTGTCTAGCATCCAATAATGAAATGTCACTCGGCCCTTTTTTAAATTGGTCGATCTTTTTCAAAATTGGCAAGTGTAAGGGTTGTGCATAATACTGTATAGTATAGCTTGATATGCTTACAAGCTTGAAGCAACTACAAATGTTTATGGTGGATTTTAATATTTTTTGATATATATATATATATATATATATATATATATATATATATATATATATATATATATATATATATTATTTCCATCCCCAACCCGTTGTGCCCTGAAAAATTTGGGAGTGTGCTCTAGCCATCCTGAGGATGCATCCCCCCGTCTCAAAAACCAATGCAACATAGTTTTAGAATCATCATGAACCTAGGTTTTGAAGAACAACTAGCTATAATTATTAATTGTTGATACATGTTTTGTTATGGAACTTATTTTGATAAAAATATGTCCTTGGATGAGACTCTACTATTGTAATTAAAATACAATCCAACAAGACCAGAGTTGAACTAGAGATCGAGATATTTATTCCATAGCAGTCTCCCAAAATGGGAGAAATTTCAATTATTGTCATTGGAACCACACAACCCTGTACATTAAAATGCAAATGGTTACTAAGGTAAAACTCCCATTTCATGGATCTACTGAAAACCCTAAATTGCAATGAATTGGTAGAACTTAGAAGTGATCCACATTTGACAGTTATGAATAGCCACAATGGTGATATTTTGTGTATGAACATAACAAAGACATTATTAGCACAACCTTCCCAAGTAGGAAATATTTTTTTTTGAACGATAGGGTAGTGGGGACAAAAGTTGATGGCTAATTGCCATGGATGCAAAAAATAATCTAACGAATGATTTAAAGAAAGATAATAGGAAATGTCCAAACACAGTTAGCAGTGGAATGGAAAATGAAAATGGAAGATTTAATCTCTTTAAAGGAAAAAAAAAGTGATGTAATAAGAAGTACTTACTATGAAGTATGTTCTTTGTTTATGCAAGTACACAACAATTTGTAACTCTGCTGGGATTGACCATTATGCTACTAGTCTCATAATTTTGTAGCATATGTAGGTAACCTACAACCCTTGTAGATATTGTGAATAGGTATAATATTTTGGAATTATATAAGATGGTCATAGTCAAATAATAGCCACTATGGTTGACTTCCTGTTTGGTTTTGGAAGTACTTGTTTTATAGCTTGTGTGTGAAATGATTCTAAAATATGTAGTTGTGTATTTGTGGAGTCAGAAAAAAAAATGGTGAACACACACACATAGACATACACATATGTATGTGTGTGTGTATAACAGTAAATAAATGTACATGCAATAGCTTGTGGGTTTGGGTACTGAAAATGGAGTTATGCCCTTTTTAGGAGGTTACAAATTGTGCCTATATGCTAGAGAAGAAAAAATTTATTTCCATTGGATACATAGCCATAAGGATTATTGTAGGTTATAATCATTTAACTTTATCTTCATCATTTGAAAATGGGATACAACTACAAATGTGATATGAATTGATGCCCTTCTTTTGTTTGAAAGTTAATAAAATCCATCTACTAGAAGACCATAAATAACCCACGGTTGGATGCTTATTGTCCATTTTAGTATTAACCACACTTTAACTTGAATGCAATCCTATTTTTCACAGCAGTCATGGAAAATATTCAAAACCCAGGATCATATAACAACTGAAATGAAATGCAATGGCACCATAGCTATTTGTGGAGTGGTTTAAATGGCTTGAGATTTAGCAAGAATTTTATTTATAGAAATTTCATAAACAAAGGTAATGAAAGGGTATCATTTCTTTCTATGACTATTGACACAATGCCTACTCACTACAAACCCCTTCATCAGAATATAAAGATGGGGCATTTTGTAACTCCACTATTCTCATCTAGTGGATGTAATGAAAACTTTTTCTTTAAAACCAAAAGAAAGAATGATGAGTCAAAACAAGCATTGATCTCCATTGTTCTCATCTAGTGGATGTAATGAAAAGTTTTTCTTTAAAACCAAAAGAAAGAACGATGAGTCAAAACAAGCATTGCTCCTCCTAACAATAGTAGGTTGTTCAAATCAACCAAATGAAAATGTTACACGAGAAACAAAAGATCGGTCTTTGTTATTCCAGGAGTGAGTCTAAGGTGTAACAGTAACATAAGTGGTGCTCAAAAGAAGGTTCTAGCTAGGTGAAACAATAGTCATTGTTAGGCTATGGGTTTTACGTTCAATCATGAAAGATATGGATATCCTACCTTTCAAAAAGGCTTGTAATCCGAGTTTCAATGTAACCATTAGAAATGATTGTGGAAGAGGGGGTTGCATGTCATTGGAGGGCATGACAGATAGAAGAGAATGGGGTTGTTGAAGGGCATAACAGATAGAGGAGGATGGGATGTTTAATATTTATTGAACCAAAAAATATTGATAGGATGATTGTTTTAGAGGGGGCGTAATAGTTATAACTGGATATTAGAATTTACCATAATAAGAATTACATTTAGAATACATTTCATGTAAGGAGATTTATAAAATCCCAATTCATTTCTGAAACGTGTTGTTGGAATCAATATTTACCATCTTAACAAAATTAAAAATTAAAAATAAAAATTGAATGCAAAAACATGTTGTTGGAATCAAGATTTACCATCTTAACAAAATTAAAAATAAAAATTGAATGCAAGTTTAAGACCAACCTTGAGCTCCAGCATTGCCATGAGATGAATCCATTGATACAACTAGTAGAGCAAGTGAAATCAAGCCCTCCCTGCGAGTGGAAAAAACCCCTCTCTTAGAATAATTCATTCCACATTTCCCAAATCTAATAAGAAGATTTGTGTAAGGATTTGGCTGCAATGATCCATCTGACAAACCATCTTCCTTCTCACCCAAATGTTTTTGTTTCAATGAACATAAACACCTAAAACGTAGAGACCCAGTTGAATATTTCCTTCTCGATGGAATTGTATTGTAGATAACAATAGCAAAAGAGAAGCACGGGGGAGTTTGGAATTGTATTGCAGATAACCGTAGAAAAAGAGAAGAACGGGAGGGTTTGGATGACTGTAGATAAGACAGTTGACAGAACGGGTTTGGATAAAGATGGCAGGAATGTAGACTCCATGTAAAAATGGGAGAATGGGAGCTCGAAATTCGGTTCAAACCCAATGGAGGGAGAAATCGCTCCAAGAAATCCCCATACCTGGAAATCGGGGGCTATTGAAAATGTGCAAATCAATTTCATGGGGGGAGAAAACCATTTTTTTTCTCTCCCTCCTAAATTTACATGGGATAATGCTTTATATATAATCAATAAATAAATAAAAAGAGGGCGAATAATACTAAACCACTTTAAAACACTACAGTACAAATTATTCACCCAATCATAATTTGAAACCCACTAAATTCGCCCATGAACGAAATTTTGCCCCTAAAATCTTCTTATAGTATACAAGGAATGACACACATACCACCAATGATGTTAGTATCAAAGTGAGGGAGGATGATATCACCTCAACCTAAGGACTTGCACCCCAAAGCCAGTTTCTGGGTCGACAAATCTTTTGGTCGAAGTAATGCCTCAAAAAACCTCATTGTTTGACAATTGTTATGCTTGTGGTATTATTTAGAATAGACACATGAGCGCACAAATAGTAAAGAACTTATTAATGTGGAACAAAATCCCATCATAGGGATATGCCACTATGGTACAAGATTATGTATCACATGGATAACAACCACAAGCCAGAGAAGGCACACAAGGAATGACACTGATATCGTCAACAATGTTAGGTGCCCATGTGAGGAAGGATGCCATCACATCAATCAAAGGACTTACATCCCAAAATCATCTTGCAGATTGGCAAAGCTTTTGATGCAGGTATTGCCTCATAAACGGAGTTTGTCTCACAACTGCTATACATGTGAGATTATTCAACAAACATGTGGCAAGAGTACAATATTTCTTGTGTTTGTTTGGTGGCACTGCATATGTGACCAAAGAGTACAATACTTATTAATTAAAATATAATCCCATCACAAGGATAAGCCATTGTGGTAATAGCTTGCAATACATCACATGTGTTTAGGAGTGTGCACCTGGATGTGTGTGTGAGAGAGATGGATATATAGATTTTATCCACGTCCTCAAGACCAAAGTTGTCTATATGACTAAAGTCACATCAGTAAAAGGCCATGCCTTGACAAATATACTAAGAAAAAGTGTTTCCAAAGTACAGAAATATGATAGAAAAGCAAGGGGTTTCCCTAAATATGTTGTTGAACAGATCTGCCTATTTGGACCCCCCCCTTGGGGTGTCTTGGTCGCTTTTATCTTAGTCCTCGAAAATCTCTCTCTCTCTCTGATATTTACAACTTTTAATCCTCCTTTTGTGTCACTACATGCACATTCTTGCTAGGTTGCGAACTTATAGTTTTTAGCAAGATAATTAGTTTTGTTCCTCTCTTTCTACTTATTGTTTTCAATATTTTACACTGGATGTACCTATTAGTCCCTTTGACCTACTTTTGTGGTCATTTGTTAGACATTAACAGAATTATGATTTAGTCTCCCAATGCACATCATATTGTCATAATAGTGTGCTACCAACAAATTCCTTCTTATATTCGATGCCCACAAAATTGTTTACTGCTACCTCCCTATCATGCTATAGGATACTCTTTGAAGAGTGATCTACTTCCAATGCACCTGTCTCCATCAGATCTGGAAATACACACTTTCACTGTTGTTAACATTCTGAAGCATTTTTTCTTAATGTATGAGGATAAGAGTGCATTAAACTTAATAATTTTTTATTTATTTATGATAAATATTTAAATATGGTTTTGCTTAATCCTATTGAATATGAAACTTAAAAAGAAGAAGCCAAATCAAGAGAAAGATATTTCAGAAATACAATGCTTCAATTGTCGAAATTATGGTCACTACAAGAATCATTGTCACGAGCTAAAGAAAAGGAAGGAGACACATGAAGCATCAGTTGCTGAAGAAAAGGAAACTACAAAGAAGACCAAGAAGGATAAAACAAACTTCTTCTTCTAAGACAAGGTAAGAATACTCTTCATAGTTCTTGTACATACCATGTTTTCTGTACATATCTTGCATATCTATTTCTTAGAAGATAAAATGTTCAAAGAGAAACTATACCTATGGAAGAACAACAAGATAAGGACTGTTATCACTATGACTATAAGACAATATGAAAGATAATCCGAAATCAGAATCAATCTTCAAGAAATCTAGAAGAAGTAATGACAGAAAGAAGTCAACAATCAAGAGGAAATTGGAAAAAGACTTGTGACACTTTGTAGAAGGAAATAAGGATGCAGACGGAAGTGTGGACTCTTCTAGATGGAGGGAGTCGATTATATATTACCAAAATAAGAGCATGCATTCATACATGAAGTAAGGATTAGGAGGGAGTTAATCCTATGATCCATTGAAGATGGTAAAGTATATATCCATGATAGTAGCCATGAAAAGCAGTACGTGTTTAGTTTGACCTTAGAACAAGTCTTGGTGAAGCATGGTGAATACTTTCTATAAACAGAGATATTGTATCAGAATGATTACTCAAAAGATCATGATGATGGATTGCCAATCCATGACAAAGATCTCATGATGACAGAAGAAGTGCCACATGGATATGTTCCATTTTGAGCCTTGCCACGATGTTATGAGCTAGCAGGAAACAAAAGGAGATGAATTCAACCATGATATACTATAATGATAAAATTTATATGAAGCCTTCAGAGAAAAACCAGTGTTCCAGAAAGACCTAAGTACTTTGAGATTAAGCATTACATTCTCCATGATGAAGTCCATAAAAGAGAAGTGGTTCTCCAATATATATATCTCCACAGATGAGTAGATAAGCAGACGTTTTCATAAAGCCTTTGTCCAAAATGAGAGAGTTTGCATACTCAAGTTGGAGCTCATGGAGATGACATACTTATTGATAAAGGAAGAGATTTTACCATAAAAGCTAGTTGTGGGAGGAGGATTTTACTTTGCACAGCAGTAGCAGGACCGCCGATCATAAAAACTAGTAGAGTGGAAGGAGCATTTCACTTTGTTACACAACATTAGCAGTAGCAGTACCTCTCATGAGATTCGAGTGGATTCCAATCTTTGTGAAATGGAGTCAACTGAGAGAGAATTATATAAAATATGAAACTTTGACACCGCCTTTGCCTGCAAAATTCACTTGTCATTCTCCAGCCACCATCAGATTCCTCATTTGGCATGGTTATGTTATTTATATTTGTTCATCACAAGTGGTGCCTGTACACTTCAAAACAGACTTATGAACGAGAGACTTGGTAAAATACAGATGATGGTATGTGTATGGAAACAATAAGCATAACTTAATACTCGAACACTAGAATAGTACACACTAAAAGAAGTGTAGGCTACATTACAAGGCTTCAATTTTTTTTTTTAAATTAATGACTAAAAATCATGACAAGAACGAAAGCTTGAAAACTAACCATCATTTGATGAAATAATAGTGATAATCCATGCCCATAAATATCATCAACAAAATCAATGTAATGAATAATAGAGGCCCAACAATTACGTTTCATTGTTCAATGATAAGGTTTGGCATTAATTTCATCAATAACCTATGAGTTGTTAGTACTTTGTTAAAATTTAAGTAAAAGAAGCAAATCTCTTTGTCCAAAGATTCAAGAATGATATTTTGTCTCTAAATTCCTATACCTGTTGTAACTAGCCTCAAACCTTACATAAATGGCATGATATGGTTGCTTCTTCATAACTCTAAAGGGAAACAATGTACCCAAATACCTCTACATTACCATATCAATACCATATATTCCCACCTTCCATCTTAATACCATATTCACTTTTAAAGATAAAATGCAAATCAATTCATCAAAAGAACAATTTTCTTATTTTCAAAACTTCTAAACTAGCTACTACTAGGCCTTAACCCTAACCAGTGGTATGGATTGGTTACATATTTATAATAATTGCAATTTGTGGGCCTACTTAACTAATAACTACACAACTAGGTTATGAAGAACAAATCTAAGGGTTACCATTTTGTCATTCTTCCACTACACCATTACACATAATTATGACTGCTAGCATGACAAAACAATGTTTTTCTTGCATTTTAACTCCTCAACATGTCACCGGCATCATGCTTAGGCTTGAGAGACCAAACAAACCTTTTCATATCTGTACCAACATATAGTACTGAAAAATGGCATTCCAAGTCAACCAGTTATGTGCATTTACCAAAATCTGATATAGGATGCTAAAGGAGTGAAAGCAATCAAAGTTCTATACAAATTTAAATAACAAAGACTAGAAAACCAAATTTTAGAAGAGTGAGACTAGTGATGGTATGACTGAAAACAAACCATGTCATCAACAAGCCCTTCAACTCCAAAAATCACCCCCCAATCATCACTTTGATATAACATGGATTATATTTTCTAGATTCCTTGAACAACATTTTCAACAAGAAGTTTTTGAATATAACATTAACATAGAAGAGTAAAAAACAACTGCATCCAACACTACTGAGAAAAATTATAAATAGTATCTTTCTGGAATGTCAATTAAKTAAAATGAAAAAGGACCATATCTAACTTTCAAACTTAACAAGGATATAAAACCTATAATTCAAAGTAAGCCAGATGAAYTGGGAGCTTATAAGGCTACACAKGTCATCTTAAGTCGACATTCAAAGTTCAAAGTGCATCTGACACATATATATTTGACTGATAAAACATGAAAGTATAAAAGATGACACAAAGAACCTAAGAACTGCCTGAATTGAAACTAAGCATGTCATTTGAACTATTTAACTATTCAATGTTCTCCAGCTAGCATCATACTCATGTGGTAAGCACCAGAAGTCAAAATCAATCAGAAGAAAAACATAATATCAGAGACTTAGAGAGAGGAAATGAAATGAAATAATACTAATGTCCACAAGTGACCAAGTAGGTCAATGAGACTCTAAAGTACCATGTAATAATAGTAATGAAATGCCTAGAGCATCTCCAAAACCTAGAGAAATCAATTGAGTCATGAGTGGCAACATCCAAGACATAATCTACATCAAAGGAGGTGCCTGAATCTCTGTCAACCACTATGAAAGTACCAATGCTAAGCCTGATAAATTCCTCAAAAGAGTGACCTGGGCTAAGAGGGTCCAACTATGGTATCATGGGGGTTACATCAAGAACTCCTCATCATGCCTCTCCTATCACCTATGGCCAATGGGTCTTTTGATGATCGCCTTGGCCTACTGTGAAATGGGTCAGAATGGTTTCCCTGGATCTGATCTGATGATCGCTTGAGAACCCCGGATGTGTCTGTCGAAAGTGCCACACTCCCAATGTCTGGAAAATGTGCCCCAGATGATTCCTCCATCGAAATCTGATGAGGAACTAGGGAAAATATGTGTCTTTCCTTCCCCTCAACTGGGTCAGAGGGGAATCTATGAAGTCTCCCTGGATGGGACACGTTGATCCACTGAACGTCCTTAGAAGTTGCGCCCTCATCTTGAATAAGTGCACCCTTGCTACTGGAACTTGTGTAACTGCTATTGAAGAATGATGGAAGACTTGTGTGATCTTCCTGGTCACTAGGGTGTGCCCCTCAACACCGAAATCAACCAACTAGTGTCTTCTTCCTAGAATCCATTGAACTATCTCTCCTGAGATGCGCCTCTCTCCTTAATGACAAGTCAAAATCTACATAATGATGAATTAGGTCACTAAACCTTCTCTTATAGCTGCTCGAAACCCTAATTCATTGTTGACTTCTAATTTTAGCTTGTCTATTCTATTTTTAGCTCAAATTGGCTTAAAAGCGCTTTTAACCACTTTTAGCTTAATGCCATTTTCCGAATATAACACCTTTGACTGGAGTGACCTCTAGTAATCTTGTTTACCCCTTTCTAGCCCTGTCTATAGTCTAACGGGGTGATTTATACCATTAAGCCTCATCTCTAGAGCTCCTACTTGGAAAGGAACATTACAATCCTCCCTTCCCGAAATTGCTTTTCCTCAAGCAATATCAATCCAGGGAGCTGCAATACCTTCTTGCTCTCCCCAAAAACCAAGTCTACCAAAGACAGAGCATCATATCCATATAATGCTCGAAATGGTGTCATACCAATGGACATGTGGAAAGTGGTGCTGTAGCAATGCTCTCCTAAATGTATCTACTTGACCCATGTTCTCTACTATCCACCTACATAGTTCCTCAAATATCCTTCAACCCACTTGTTGATGATCTCAGTCTCCCCATTTGTCTAAGGGTGATAGATGGTGTTGGGTGTCAACTCTATCCCCACCAATCTAAAAAACTCTCTCCAGAATGTCCCAATGAACCGATTGTCCCTGTCACTGATGATGTTCCTCGGTAACCCATGAAGTCTTAAAACCTCCCTGAAGAATAGCTCAACTACCTGAACTACGTTGTACTCTGTTGGTATGGCATAGAAGTGAGAAAACTTGGTCAACCTATCGACCACTACATATATACAGTCCTTACCCTGGACCTTGGGTAGGCTTGTTATGAAGTCCATCGATATACTTTCCCATTTATGCTCTGGAATGGGGAGTGGCTGAAGTAGCCCTTCTAGAAGAGTATGCTTTGACTTTTTCTACTGGAAAGTCACACACTCACTGATGTGTCTCAGAACTTCTTGTTTGAGGCCCTTCCATGAGAACCTCTCCTTGATCTGTCTGTAGGTTTTGAAAAACCCCTGATGGCCTGTGAGTGGTGAATCATGAACTGTTGTGAGGATCTTCTTCTTGAGCCCCGAATCTGGCACTAAGTAGACTCTATCCTTGTATAATATGACATCGTCAATGACCCTATACCTGTCACACCCTAAAAACATTCTAACCACTAACTACTATGACCCCAAACATACCTTGCTCCATAATTGAAATGACCCCAAACTCACTAACCCCTATACACACACTTTGATGGTAGCCATTATGTTCTCTGACACACTATGTAAGTATACATAGTCACCCCTTTATCCCCTTACACACTATAATCCCAACCCCTTTGACCCAAGACATGACAATTGAACCCTGAAGCACTTCAAGCCTTGACTACTTACTCATCATTTTTGGCTCCACATCTG
>ML784468.1:969431-985301 GCA_009831015.1 Picea engelmannii | reverse complement strand
ACTGGATGACTGAATAATGGAAGGAATGATGGGAATAATGATGAAAAAGCCCCAAAATGAACTAAGTCCTCACAATATGTATGCATGTCCCAACTTGACACTTGTCATGTTGGGAGCTACTTTGGCCCACTTGTCCCCAACTTTAGAACTTAGGATAAAATAATTATCCATACTTTATTATTTAAGAAATATTGATATAATATTCCTTTTTGGCTTAAGCTCCCTAGCGTGGCCCTTTTTCCTTAACTTTTATCCCATACTTTCCCTAACTAGTGGAGTTTATTCCCCCATACTCTTTTATCGTTGTCCATCTGCGCACAATGATGTATTTTATATTAATGATGAGACATATACGGAAATAGGCACACTGGCCTTTAACATCTAGGGTCTCTGACCTAATCATCACAAAATTGGCTCACCAGCCTATAAAACATAGCATATACACAAAGTATCATTGGCCTCAATATCGCACGCACTTAAGATGTTGCGCGTGGTATCCTGGAATGTTCACACTTCATCATTTTACTGCGCAGTACATGCACGCACTATGCCATGAAAGGTGCATACAAAAATGATATCAAAACAACTCATCAACTTACGTGCATCTGTATTTACATTTACAATTGGGTTTGGCCTAGGGATATTACAATCCCATCCCCTTATTTATGCACTATCCTCAGTGCATTATGTACACATATACAACAAAAGTTTCAAAAATCCTCAAAAATATGCGGGTATTCTTCCCGCATTGCATCCCCATGCTCCCAAGTAGCATCCTCAGGACTGTACCAGGTCCATTGGACCTTTAAAATCCCTATGGATTGATTCCAAAGCTGTTTGATTTTCCAGTTCAGAATGCGTACCAGATGCACTTGAAAAGCACCATATTGCTCCACCTGAATCACATTCCAATCAATAACATGATTAACATCAAGTATATATTTCTTGAGCAATGATACATGGAATACATTATGAACATACATATATGTAGACAATGCAATCATATAATCCACTGGACCAATCCTCTTTAGGATTTCAAACGACCCACAATAGCGAGATGCCAACTTTGAACAATTTCCCAACTCCAGGGAACTTTTGTTGGCTTTCACTTTCAAGAATACATGGTCTCCCACTTTAAATTCCATGTGAGTTCTTCCTTTATCAACATAGATTTTCTGCCTGTCTTGGGAAGCCTTTAAATTTTGTTTTACTTTCAACATTTTCTCCTCCATTTCCCTGAGAAAATATGGCCCAACCATTGCTTTGTCTATTAGGTTATCCCAACTTACTAGTGTGTTGCACTTTCTTCCATAAAGTGCCTCAAATGGGCTCATCTTTAGAGATGCTTGGTATCCATTGTTATAAGAAAAATATACCAAGTGTACGTAGTCTTCCCATTTTGATGGTTTATCCATCACATACATCCTCAACATATCCTCAATCACTTGATTCACCCTCTCTGTTTGTCCATCTGATTCTGGATGATAAGTTGTGCTAAAATTAAAATTTGTTCCAAACCCATTAAATAATCCTTTCCAAAAATTTGAGGTAAATTTTGGATCTTTGTCATACAAAATTGCCTTGGGTATGCCATGTAACCTAGCAATTTCCCTCATATAAACATCAACAATGTCGACTGCCTTGTGAGTGAGCTTAACTGGAATAAAATGGGCAGCTTTAGTAAGCTTGTCCACCACTACCATGATAGAATCATGTTGCTTATTTGTTCTGGGAAGTTTTGTGATGAAATCCATTGTTACAACTTCCCATTTCCACTCAGGAATGGGTAATGGTTGTAGCAAACCAACTAGGTGTCTATGCTCATCCTTTACCTTTTGACATTCCAAACTTTTGGCAATTAAATCAACAACCTCTTTCTTCATGCTTGGCCAATAATATTGGCTCTTGACAACTGCGATATTTTTATGATAACCTAGGTGCCCAACATAAGGTAAGTTATGCATTTATCCCAATATCATATTTTTCAATTCTTGAGAATTTGGTACATAAATTCTACCCCTCTACTTCAGAATTTCATCATTATCTAGCTCATATTCTTCAATTTTTTGTTGCAAATTACCTTGATGTAATTTTGCCACTAATTCCTTGTATTGAAAATCTGATTTGGCAGCCTCTATAATTCCGTGTTTCAAATCTGATTGATACATGCTAATGGTTGTAGCATGCAATTCATGCACTCTTCTGTTGAGTGCATCAACCACTTTGTTCTCTTTCCCCTTGATATGCTTTATATCAAAGTCATATTCAGTTAGAAATTCTAACCATCTGCTTTGCCTAGCATTTAGATTTGGTTGATCAAATAAATATTTCAGACCATTATGGTCTGTTCTTATCTCAAACCTTTTCCCCGTGAGGTAGTGTATCAATTTCCTCAAGGCATGCACTATGGTTGCCAACTCCAAATCATGAGTGGCATAATGTATTTCATGCTCCTTCAACTTCCTTGATTCATAACACATGACAAATCCATTTTGAGTGAGGACTCCACCAAGTCCTTCTTTACAAACATTCATGCATACAATAAAGTCTTCATTTGGGTATTCAATCCTTAGTATTGGAGCACTTGTTAATAATTGTTTCAAGTGTTGGAAACTATTTTCACAATCCAATGTCCACTGAAACTTCACACCCTTGTTTTGTAAGGAAGTGATTGGGTGTGAAATCTTTGGGAATCCTTCTATAAATTTCATATAGTAGCCTGCAAGGACCATGAATGATCTGACCTCTGTCACATTATTTGGTGCTAACTATTCTCTAATGGATTCTACCTTCTCAGGATCCACTGTTATCCCATCCTCTGAAATGATATGTCCCAAATAATGAATTTTCTTCTGATAAAATGAGCACTTGCTCAATTTGGCATACAACTGATTCTCCCTTGATACTTGCAACACCATCCTCAAATGATGCTCATGCTCTTCTTCTGAATTARAATATATAAGAATGTCATSTAGAAAGATAATGACAAACTTGTATAAATAATCTCGGAAAACACCATTCATTAAGCACATGAAAACAACCGGGGCATTTGACAACCCAAATGGCACCACTGTGAACTCATAATGACCATACCTTGTCCTGAAGGAGGTCTTGCTGATATCTTCCTTTTTAATCCTTACCTGATGGTATCCTGACCTGAGATCTATCTTTGAAAATATCTTTGCATCCTTCAATTGATGAAAAATATCACCAATCCTTGACAGAGGATGCTTGTTCTTTATAGTCACTTTATTCAACTGTCTGAAATCAATGCACAATATTTATGTCCCATCTTTCTCCTTCACGAACAAGACTGGCACACCCCAAGGTGACACACTTGGGTGTATATACCCCTTCTTCAAAAGTTCTTCAATCTTCATTTGCAACTCCTTCATCTCTAATGTACTCATTCTGTATGGAGTCTTTGACACTGGAGMTGCTCCAAGCATTAAATTTATAGATAAATCAATATCTCTCTTTGGGGGTAGTCCTRGTACCTCCTTGAACACATMTTCAAAATCTTCCAGGATTGCATGATCCTCAATATTTGGAACCTTATCTTTAGGTGTCTCTTCCATATGAGCTGCAAATATTTGACACCCTTTTCTRTAACATTTCTTCAGCTGCAATGTTGAAATTTATTTGATGGTTATCKCCCTGGGAATTCCCTACACTTTTCTTACATTCCTTTCCTCATCCGAGCAAGAGAATTCCTTGTTATGAAAGTCTAGGATAACATGATTTGTTGGCCCTTGACCAAGTTTTGAAGAGTACTTGGTCATACTTGACCACTTTTGGGACTGTGACAACTTGCCAAGGAAGGAGTGCAACACGAAGCTGGAAATAAGGAAGCAAGACCTATTTTGGGGTCCATTTTAGGGTTTTGAGTTGATGTAATGGGAAAGGGGTGTCGATCCATGGGTTTACCCACATTTAGACCCATTTTGTAATCTATAAATAGGCAATGTAGATAGTAAGATAAAGAGAAGATAGTAATGTAGTACATCTATGTGATGTATGGATGAAATCTTAGTGCTAGTAATTGGATTTGTGTGATCAAATGTATCTTAGAGTGCTCTCTGCAAGATATCGAAGAGCTAAGTGTAGGTTGATATAGTTTGATGCTGAAAAGAAAGGAAGAAGGATCTAGCGAGCTGCGTAGATCTTCTGTCCTGTGAAAATTAAGGGTCATTAGAGCTCTGTGCTGTAACTGCTTGACCAAGATAATATAAAGAAGAATTTGTGGATGTAGCCCCAGGGGGGGTGAACCACGGTAACTGTGTGTATAGTGTTTTGTGATTCTGTCTTATGTATTTATCTCTTTCTTGGCTAAGTGCTTGATGTGATTAAGTAGATCTAGTTATGCTCTATGCTGTTGATGAATGAATGAACATTAGATTTGATATATGAGATGCTTAGTGATTGATTTGTTGAATCTAACCTATATTTCTATGGATAAGTATTGAATCATTCTTAGTATAAGTATTCACTGTGATTCTCTGTTCCTTCTACGAAGTATATTAATGAATGTATGTTAAGGAATAACTGATGCTAAGTGCGCTGTAAGAAATATAATCATAGATCTGTGTCCCAGCTAAGGTTGCAGACACCTGAGTCTTGCAACCACCCTTGCTAGTACCTCGGGTGAGACTTCATCTACTTCACAGGTGTTTCCGAAAGGGCCAGTAGTTAGGGCTTTGTTGGTGTGATCTTGAGCGTTGAACCCTGGGTTTTCCCCTATGCCAACAAATGGTTTCATTACCGGGACCTGGAACTGTGATTACTGGGAACTGAAGAAGAAGAAGCTTTGCATGAAGTAAGCTTTGTGCGTAGATCTGTTTCTCTAGTGCACAGTGTTCTGTTTGATCTGTGAATCTTTGTGCCAATAAAAGAGGTCAGATCTGAAGAAAGAGACGTCAGATCTGAAGAAAAGAAGTCATATCTGTGAAGAAAAAGGTAAGATCTGTAAGCTCTATGCCTCGATAAAGGTAAGAATAGTTAAAATTATTAGATCTGGCAAGTAAGATAAGTGAAATTATTTTGTTTCCAAAGGATGAATCTAGGTATGTTTGATAGATTATGTCCTAGCTTCAAAACTAGGGCATTAATAGATGAAAGAAAGCTTGATATGAATAGATATGATAAGTATAGTGATATATATGTTATACCTATTCATCGAAAGAATGTCTGGACTAAAAAGTGGATGCAGGATCCTAGATTTTTTTTTTGTGTAGGCTAGCCACCATGATCTTGGTGCGTAGTACAGAAGGAGTTGGGGAACATCTAAACGGACGAGAATATTAACCCTCTGTTATAGTTGCAGACGATCGGGACATCTTGCTAAAGAATGCCCTGGGAGAAGACCTAGTTGCCTCTGTTGTAAGGCTATGGACCATGAAGTATTGGATTGCCCTAGAATTATTGCTAGGCTTGAGAAGATGAATATGTAACAAGCAAACCCTAAGGGAGATCAAGAGATCAATATTATAGCAGAAAACCAGAAAGAATTAGAAAAGATATTTCTACAGATGAAAGATACCTTGAATGACCACCAACATGTTAGGTTATCAAAGATATTCAAAGAAAATGAGCAAATCGAAGAAATAATAGGGGACTTTGACATTGACTGTAATCTTGATGAAGAAGTACAAGTGAACATTATGCCAGAAAGAACTTGAGAAGCTATAGGAAAGCCTGCCATGATCCATTCCCTAGGAGGAACAAGTTTCTTTAGAGGAAAGCTAGTAAACCTATGTGGAAGGCTCACTCAGATACCTATGACTGCCAATGGAACTTTGACAGAGGAATACTTTGAGATCATTAAATTTGTTGAAGATAATGCCCCGTTTACCATGCTCATAGGAAAACCCTGGATTGATAGAGAACATGCCAGATGAAGAGAAGAAGAGAAAGTTTTGGAACAAAAGAAGCAAGAGTTAAAAGACTTTATGACCAGAAGGATCGTGCACTTGATTGAAGAACAAAAGAGCAGATCGAAGATATTTAATATTAGTACCTTTGATGTTGAATCTAAGAGAACACTTGAGGATCCATAGAAGATCGAGTTACCTATTTTTGATATAGAAGAATTATTATCAAGGAACCCTAAGAAAGATTTTCCACAGCGCGAAGTAACTAAGACCACAGAAGATAAACATCAGAATTGTAAAAGCATTAATAAGACGAAACTCATCGGGAATAAGGCTAGGAAGTTAAGAAAGAAAAGGGATAACACTGTAAGGTTACAAGAGGTTCTAGAGGACACTTTGCAGTAAGAAGAATTGCAGAATTGGAGCTTCGCCGAGATATCAGAACAACAACATAGAATACTTCGCCATGACAAAGAAATATAGCCATTGGAATCGATATACCTGTTCGATCACCGATCTGAACTGATCGAAAAGAAGTTATGGGTTACCACTAGACCGTTGGATAGCACCAGAACTGATAGAACATAGTTAATGAAGGCCCCATGCCCATTGCTAGCAGACCGTTGCTGAGGTTTCCTACTTAAACTATTGCGCCACACATCGAGAGTACTTTTTTCTAACTAAGAATTTGAGCGTGAACCCTGAGATTTACTTACCCTGAGATCATTGCCTTACTATTCATTTTCGTCTCTGAATTCCTTTTGCACCTGAGCCAGCTGACCCAAGTTTGTATGTCGAACGAGCTCAGTGCTGCTGAGAAAATTTTCAAAGAAGTTATAATTGGCTGAGAGAGTCACGTCAGAATGTAGAATGTCTACATGTGTACAGACATCATCCTCGGGCATACTTCCAGATTCCCCCTCCATTGCTCGAGTAGGACCATATCGACCGCCTTCGAAAAGATGATCTAAGCTCAGAAATGACTTCGCCACTATGAATATGATCCCAAGCATCCTACCTAAATATATCCCACCACTAAGTGGACCATTGAATTGAGATTCTATACCCAGAGACTTTGACTATGCTGTAGTGACTGCGTACCTCCCGAAAGGGGTGCGCAGAGTTCATGCTGACTAGGAGAAGCTCACCACATTGAAATTCAGTGATTTTAACCTTGGAGATCACAAGGTATAAAGTATGCTATCCACAGACAAGTATTTGACTATTACAAAAGGAAAGAACCCCAAGATTGTACCACAACAATGGACCCATAACCTTGCGCAGTCAACCCTCCTCAAAGTAATGAAGATTCCACATTTCGGGAGGCATCAAGAAGTAAATGCCTGTGTTCGACTGTTGCTATCCTACTACCATGGAGGATACCTATGGTTGGACTAGGGCATCATCGTGGGTCTGATTCTGATCAATCGGATCACTGGACTAAGCATGCAGGGCCCTTACTTGCAAGACTTTTACCCTGGAAAGACCGTAGACCGTGCTCTCACTCAATGAATAAAAGACACATATGGCTATCTGGAGAAAGGCACGTGAGGTTACAAGGTAGCCTCCATTGAGAATGCAACAATATGCTTTGGTTTCCAGCTGATCACATGCAAGTTAGTCTGAAAAAATAGACCTACACAGGTGACCAGATTTGTAGTTGACCTTGCAAGGAAGTGCGCGAAGGGACTACAAATGAACTGGGTGAAATACCTTATAAATCAACTAGAGCTTGACTATATAAAAGTGCAGGACCAAGGGTATGAGTTCCACTTTAGCTGGTTGCTCATACTCATTGCCTTCATTGCGTGGGAACTGCCTGAGGGAGCCACATTTCCGGAGATTGAACCCTTCGAACCCCTGGCCGTGAAGTTATGTACGCTATGGTACTCCAGCGACATGAAAAAATAGTGGTAGTCCAATGCCGTATTCCATGCATACTACACTCAGTTGAAGAATTTCATTCATTCTACACCGCACATTACACCCAACACGCTTCATAGGTTTCAACCTTTGATGAAATTCAACATAGATCGTCACTTCACCTACATCACAACACGCACAGACGAGAACAAACAACAACTCCAGTCATATTACAAGTTGACATAAGATGACTTGGAGGAGATTACCAAGGAATGGTCGACATACCTCCTTGTTGCAGTAGACCCCACATAGATGTCCGACATAGATTTTTCCTGAAGCTATGCCAGATACACCAGGACCGCGCAAGACTAAGAAGGATGTGGAATTTCAAGATATCCACAACACATCCACGAAGACTACTTCACTCTCACCTGTGAAGGGAGGTGATGATGAAGAACTAGGGGACACAAAAGTTGAATAGAGAAAATCCCCCCACAGAGGCCCTCATCCCGAAAGAAAACTAAGGCCACCTGGACCACGCTTAAGACTATGCTTACCCCAGATGATTTTGAATTCTTAATTTCCATGCTGAATGATGTTTCATTAGAGCTCACGAAAAAGAAAGAAGCAAAGCGGGAGGAACTATTCTGCCGGATCACGAGTGAATTCAAAGAAGCACAACATGCACTTCAATCCAACCAAGCAGTTTCTATGGCGCCGTTTACAATGGAAATATCAGGAACAGGCGATGAGCCCACACAGTTACGCTAGATCACCAAGAAAGTCAAATCTTGCCTTCGACAAGCTCAAGAAGACATAACGAAAGCCACCCAGGCTTTGGTGCAAGCACAGAGTGCACATGAAGAGCAACGGAGAAAGGCAGAACAGGAGCAACTTGAATTACAAGCGAAATGGGAGGAGGAAAAATCCTAGTTACAGCAAAGCAAGGACTAGTTGCTAGTAGATCAACTTGAAACACAAGAAAGAGTTCACAAGGCACTGCGCTTTGTGATGATCATAGAATTGAAGAGGGAAGATCGTCTTCCATAGTAGGTGACCCAACTGGAATAAGTAATCCAACAACTTCAACAACGCATCACGGATCTGGAGCTCCGCATCGTGCCTGAGACACGCCAAGAGATAAGAGATCTAAGAGAGGCCATTGCTCGAAGTGCAGTTGACCGATTAAAAACTTTGGCTTCAGAATGTAGACAACTAAGCACCATAAGCGCCCAGACCTATGAAACCCTCGCAGAGAATCCAAAATTGCAGACATTGGAGGCACAACATCCCGAAGCAAAGCAACATGAAAATTTTCTACAAGCGCAGCTGAAGTCTGTGACCCCAGTCAAAAGAATGAAGAGGTCCGCAGAGCAATGCACAACCCAACAACAAGTACACACGATGCAAAGTAAAGTAATGGACATCTCTCAATGAATGCAACCACTCCAAGAGAAGGCATGTCAACTGTTCGCTGATCTTAAAAGAAAGGGAGATGAATTCAAACAGGGTGACATCACTACAGAACAACGCCTGGAAGGACCGCTCAATTACACAATAATCTAGGAATTTACTGAACAAGAGGCTGTCGCACTGTAGCAGGTCGAAGCTGTTCGAGCCAAGATCGAGGCGTTTGAAGTGGAATTGGTTAGACCCGATTGACTTGGGATGAGTCACAGGTGAGTGTTGGGGGCCTTTTGGCCCTTGACCAAGTTTTGAAGAGTACTTGGTCATACTTGACCACTTTTGGGACTACGACATCTTGCCAAAGAAGGAGCGCAATGCAAAGCAGAAAATAAGGAAGAAAGATCTATTTTGGGGTCCATTTTAGGGTTTTGGGTTGATGTAACGGGAAAGGGATGTTGGTGCGTGGGTTTACTCATGTTTAGGCCCATTTTGTAATCTATAAATAGGCAATGTAGATAATAATATAAGGAGAATATAGTAATGTAGTACATCTATGTGATGTATGAATGAAAGCTTAGTGCTAGTAATTGGATTTGTGTGATTGGATGTATCTTAGAGTGCTCTATGCAGGAGATTGGAGAGCTAAGTGCAAGTTGATATAGTCTGATGCTGAAGAGAAAGGAAGAAGGATCTAGAGAGCTGCATAGATATTTTGTCCTGTGCAAAGTAAGGGTCATTAGAGCTCTGTGTTATAACTACTTGACCAATATAATATAAAGAAGACTTTGTGGACGTAGCCCCAGGGTGGGGGTGAACCATGGTAACTGTGTGTATAGTGTTTTGTGCTTCGATCTTATGTATTTATCTCTTTCTTGGCTAAGTTCTTGATGTGATTAAGTAGATCTAGTTATTCTCTGTGCTGTTGATAAATGAATGAACATTAGATGTGATATATGAGATGCTTAGTGCTTGATCTGTTGAATCTAACCTATATTTCTATCGATAAGTACTGAATTATTCTTAGTCAAATTATTCACTGCGATTCTCTGTGCCTTTTGCGAAGTATATTAATGAATGTATGTTAAGGAATAACTGATGCTAAGTGTGTTGTAAGAAATATAATCACAGATCTGTGTCCCAACTAAGGTTGCAGACACCTGAGTCTTGCAACCACCCCTGCCACTACCTCGGGTGAGACTTCATCTTCTTTGCAGGTGTTGCTGAAAGGGCCGGTAGTTAGGGATTTGTTGTTGGCGCTCTTGAGAATTGAACCCTAGGTCTGCCCCTGTGCCAACATGATGCCGATCCAACCAATCCATCCCAATTAGGCAGTCATAATAACCTAAAGGAAAGATGTTCAAATCTACCTTGGTGTTCAGTCCATTCATGTCCATAAGACATGACTTAACCATCTCATTAAATTTTCTTTTGGATCCGGTAGCTAGCTGCACCAACCAAGATTTTTCATGCTTGCTTCTTGGAAAATGCAAACTTTCCACCATCTTAGGATCTATATAATTATGACTAGCTCCTGAATCAATTAAAATAACAATGTTTTGGTTGTTGATCATACCTTCCAATTCAATCATATGTGATTGATACTTTTCTTTCTTGTTGTCCAGGGCTGCATAGATCCTTGGTACATTTCTGCCCATGTCCTCCACTATTTCATCTTGTTGTACATTGTGAACAATCCTCACTTTTTCACCTCTATGAGGGAAATCCTTGAACATATGATCTACTTTACAACCCCAACATTGATTAGGTGGCTGCCTTGGACTTTGACCCCCTGCCTCAATCACTCTGGGTTCTCTAGAAGTTGGTTATCTCTGAGGATTTGTTTCTAAAGAATGGTGGCTTATTTCCCTTCTTCCTCTTATCCATCTTGAATTTATTTTTATCTTCCCAAGAGTTTTGGAAAGTTGGCCTTGCTTTTTGTTGATCATATAAGAATTTAGATCGCCTTATGGTCTCCTCCAATGTATTTGGATCATCATACTGTATTTTTTCACTGATGAATGGTGGAAATCCACCCAAATACCTTTGAATCTTAACTATCTCATCCTTAATGAAAGATACATACTTCAATAGTTCTAAAAACCTTCTTTCATAGTCATCTATGGTCATACTTCCAAGATTGAGTTCATATAACTCTTTCATTTTCTTGTCATAATATCTCTTAGTCAAGTATTTCTTCTCAAAATACTTCTTGAATTCCCTCCAAGTAACACTTTTCTCTTTAATGTGTTGCACTTGCACAAATTGATCCCACCACATGGATGCCTTTCCCTTGGGTTGATAGATGGAAATTATTCCCTCTGCAAAAGAAGAATAATTATGCAATTGAAAATACTTTCTCATGCCCAACAACCATGTTTCTGCATCTTCATCCTTCTTGTGCTCACCATCAAATGTAGGAGGTTTGATTTTGTTCATTTCTCCTCGCAGTTCATTCACCCTAGAACTATTATGCTTCCTGATAGGGGATGGAATTGATTTGTTGTGTGATCTCTTATTGGAATGCCTCAGGGAGTGGTGGTGATGTCTGCTAACACTTCTTGCTCTTCTTTTCTCATCAGGAGATCTGTGACTTCTTGATTTGCTTGAGCCACTCTCCTTATCCAATTTATTTTCTATTATGTTCAAGCTCTGCAATAAGTTCATGTTGAAGTCCTCTTGTTGATCCTTGTCTCTCATATGCCTTTCATTATCAGCTTTATGGCTTTGGACATCCTTCTGTAAATTTCTAATGGTCTCTACCATATCCATGCTTTCATCCCTTCCTTCTCCATGCCCATTGGAGTTTGTTCCTTCAATGTCCAAATGAACATCCATCCCTCTAATCTCATCTTCCTGGATGTAATTCCCCCGTGCTTCTGCCATTCCTAAGGACTCTTTTCTGATCCTGACTTGATCTATTTGTTGTTAAATCTACAAAATGTGAAGCCAACAAAACTTTGTCAGGCTAACTGTTTCAACAATTTCATGAAAAATATGAACCATTCTGGTTCAATAATATATCAGAATTATTTCTTCTGATTTCCTAAAAACTTGAGTGCCCAGATCAATTTTCTGGGTGGATAATTATATTCCACTATCCAAGACCTTTCCAACACCTACTTCCATGCTCAATTCCGAGTCTTGAGTAGAAAGTTATGAATATTTGAAAGTTGCTCATTAATTTTTCTGTTCATTTTTCAACTAGGCGCAACTTTGCGCTGTAATTATGCAATTTCGCACCTAATCCATTGGATTTTTCGTAGAATCTCAATTGGTTTTCTTCATATACATATTATGGAAACTCTTTCCAAGTTTCACCTTTTTATGATTTCTTGGATGCTAGTTACAACTTGCTGAAGTTCTAGGCCAATTCGTGTTTTTGGTCTGGAATGCTACAGGTACCTTCTTTTCCATATTAAACATGTTTAACATGCCCATAAATTTAATTAAGCTTTGGGAATGTATTTTATGGTTTAATATCTTTCCATTTTCTTCTCTTATGCCTCAATTTGATTCCGGAGCAGAAAGTTATGGCTCTTGGAAGTTAGACGGGTCTTAAAATTTACCCTCCATTGTTTGTGCTGTAACTTTCTCATAAAAGCTCTATTTGACGAACGATTTACACCAATAGAAAGATATATTCGAGTTATTTTATTTGAGATGAAAAGACAAAGTGTTCCTTGGTACAACCCATTATCGTGGGTTTTGAGTATCTAAAAACGCTCTTAAGGGCCTCAAAAACGCGTTGCAAAAAGATGACGTTCAAATGATATAAAACGTCACATAAAATCGACGGTTTTCTATTGTTGTTCACCCTCCAAATGACTTCACGTGCACAAATTTCAACCTTTAAATCCATATTTTCCATGTGCAGCAACAAAACAAGGTAAATCATGCTCCGCACACCTATAACCACTGTGCGCCGCTTCTCTGTCGCGCCAATAACTTGCGCACACTACTTTGTGTCGTGGGCCAATATCCCTTGCACGTAGTTTTGGTTCTGGTACTAATACCCATTGCACGCTATTTTTGTATCACGCATTGATATTTTGTGTGCATTTCACTCTATGCATTGGACCATGCTAGATTTTAGTATGCCCCCACCACACACCAATACTCTGCGCACAACATTAACTAAACTGTCGCGCGACAACATATACCCACATTGCACGCGCACCAACCAAACTCCTCTGCGCTCTGCCAATACTACGCACACCATGTGCACCATTATTATTTGTGTGCACACCACACACACCTTATTATGTGTATGCATACCGCACAATGCTAAATTTATCACGCGCACCCACACACCAACATTTTTCCGTGCGACGCCAAAATTTAGCTTGCGCACCCGCACACCAACATTTTTCCACGCGGTGCCAAAATTTAGTGCGCGTACCCGCACACTAACATTTTTCCACGTAGTGCCCAATTTTTACATATCCCAATCTTTTTACCGCACAACATGCATTTTTAGTGCGCCCACCTGCGCACATTCATTTTTATGCGCATCAATTCCTCGTGAATTCCACTGCAGAAATTGGGGTTTTTTTCTTAACTTTTTCCCAATTTCTACCATAGACATTTTGCAACTTATGAAATTTGATCAATTTCACCCCGATAACACCAATTCAACCTCTTTAACAACAAATTGCTATGGGTTGACATTTCTGGAATGAATTTCCCAAAAATCAATTCACGAATTGAGAATTTTATTTACTAATCTCGCTCCATCTGTCATGGCTTCACCGTAACTTCAAATTCGACCAATTATAGGTTTGAATTTGCTGGAAAAAATATTAAATCACTAATATCTCACTACTTGGCTGAATTTCTCCATTTCCTCATGAATTTAACAAAAGAAATTGGGGCTTTTCCCAATTCTGCATCATTGCTTCTAAAATTTACCATGGACGCTCTGCAACTCGAAATTTGGCCACTTTGAAATAATTCCTCTGTGAAATTTTGCTTCAACTCAGCTTGTTCGGGCCATCCAGGATTAGTGTTGAAACTTGAAGCTTTGATACCATATTGTAACATCCCCAGCCACCCAGGCTGGGACACGATACACGAGAGAACACTTTCATTCTCTCTGCGGAACATACTGTAACATACCCAACATCCAACTAAGCTATGCCACAAGAATTTTTCGAACTGCATGCAATTAAAATATATACACATAGAGCTCTTGCAGAAACATATATATAAACTTAAATAGACAAATACATTATGTGAATGCACAGATTCATACTGAAATAACAATAACCATATACATGTAGCGTATACAAGCATTACCCATACATATAAAGACAATTATAGCCACACATAGAATAAACCCATAAAATAAACACGTAAATAACAATGCAACATGTAAATTTATCACACATTTGAGACTTATCTTGGTAAGAATATCACCAACTGCATGCAGACCTTCCACAAACCTCCCAGCCTTAGACCACACTGCTCATCACTTTCAGCAGTGGGTCACCCCTAAGCTGAGACTAAACTCCACTCGGGTAAAGGGATTCCTAACTAGGCTAATGGTTCACAGACAATAGGAAAGACTCCATTACAGGTGCCAACTCAAACTAACAACCTAAAATCTATCATTCCCCAAATTCCTATCCCACCCAGGGAAGTGTGCCTCTTCTCTTCTCAACATTTGTTCGGTTTCCCCACTTCCTTTCCGAGATTCAACAACAGGCCGAACAAGAAGTCTCAGATCCCTGTAGTTGCAGTTTAACACCATCAGGAAATCAATTCCCCAACAATTCTCTCACACAGAGATAAATTTCTCATGGGCCTGACAACCCACCTCTTCAATATCCCACGGGTCTGACAACCCGCTTCTTCAGTCCAACTCCCAAGCTAACCAAATACAAAAACATAATGGCCATGGATACAGGTTCAGGTACAATCATGAAGGTATGAAGGATAACTCAATGGGAATGTGAATGCTCATGGATGATTGATTGGATGACTAAATGATGGAAGGAATGATGGGAAGAATGATGAAAAAGCCCCAAAATGAACTAAGTCCCAACAATATGTATGCATGTCCCCAACTTGACACTTGTCATGTTGGGAGCTACTTTGGCCCACTTGTCCCCAACTTTAGAACTTGTTATAAAACAATTATCCATACTTTATGTTTTAAGAAATATTAATATAATATTCCTTTTTTGCTTAAGCTCCCTAGGGTGGCCCTTTTTCCTTAACTTTTAGCCCACCCTTTCCCTAACTAGTTGAGTTTATTCCCCCATACTCTTTTATCGTGGTCAGTCTATGTTGGAATAGGGATAGACCCAGGGTTCAACGCTACAACAACGCACCAAAAAAACCCTAACTACTGACCCTTTAGGCAACACCTACGAAGCAGATGAAGTCTCACCCAAGGTAGAGGAAGGGGTGATTGCAGGACTACAGTGTCTGCAACCTTAGCTGGGACAGAGATCTATGATTGTAACACCTTACATAGCACTTAATAGTTATAGTTCAGTAGTATTCAATCTTTGTCTACAACGCAAATAAACACTAATTACAACAAACCACAGTATTCAACCGATTCAACAGATCCAAGCACTAAGCATACAAATAGAGATTGGATCTAGAATTCATTCACATTATTCAACATCAACATATCTGTAAGTTTTAAACCTGCGAAGTAAAGAAATGCATATAGATTCTGAAGCAATACAAAAATTAATCAATGGCTCATACACAGATTACA
>ML784468.1:932143-963321 GCA_009831015.1 Picea engelmannii | reverse complement strand
GATATCTGCACACTCTTCGCTAGATCCTCCTTCCCCAAGCTAGGTTACAACACAAATCCTACATACAGTCCCTTACAACCACTTGCACTCAGCCTTCCAGACATACACAAAGCACTTACAACTGTTACTTTCACTTAGCACCACCTGCAACTGACTTGTCATTCACACTTAGCCATTCATACTCACTTAGCACTTAGCACACCGGCCTACTAGGTCTACTTCTTACATCACCTAGCTACTTATTTATACATTACAAAATCAGGCCTAAACATGGGTAAACCCATGGGCTGACATCCCCATGCCTGTTACATAATCCCAAATCCCAAAAATCCCTAAAAGGGGGATGATATCCCACAATCTATGCTTCATCTTGCACTCTGCCTTCGACATCCTGTAGAAATCCCAAAAATAGGTCCAACATGAACAAGGATCCTCAAAACTTGGTCAAGGGCCAACATGCCACCACCACTCACCTGCGACTCATCCCAAGTCACTCTGATCTGGATAATTATGCCTCAAAAACCTCTAGCTTGGATCAAGCATCTTCGACTTGTTGTTGTTCCATGACCTCCTGTTCAACGAACTCTTGGATAACAACTTCATTGACAGGTCCCTCTAGGTGATGTTCTGCTACAGAGACGACTTGCTCCAGTTCTACTCCTTGGCCTTCTATCTCTGTGAATAGATGGAAAGCTTCATCCTGTATAGGTTGGAGCCTCTTAGTCACTTCCATGACTCCACTTTGAATGGCATGGACCTTATATTGAGCACTGCGCTATTCTTGGGATCGATTTATTCTTTCAACAGATGATAGGGGCTTCAACTGTGCCTGTATTATTTCTTCTTGATACTTCACCTCTTGGAGCTATGACTCTAGTGTCTTTAGTTCTGGATTCTCAGTGAGTCACTCATAAGTCTAGGAACTACGATCACTCTGTTTCTTGCATTCCATGGCAAGGGCCTTTATTCTCTCAACTGTGTCTTGAGCAGCTGCATCTCTTTGATCAATCACATCGTGCAGAGTGTAGGGAACTGTGTGGAGCTCTAAGTCTGCTATTCTTTGTTGTAGCTGTTGGATAGCTTCTGTGAGCTTCTCTACTTGATGCTCAACTTAGTATTCTACATTTGGATACAAGCCCGTCAGAGAGTAGAGTGCTCTATTAACTGCTTCTTTCACTTCGAGCTGCTCTGAGAGAAACTGTTCCTTTTCTTGCTAAATCTGTGCTTTCTCCTTTTCAAAATTCATCTAGAGAGAAACCTTCTCCTTCTTTGCAAGTTGGAATTGTTCTATGATTACTTATTGCACTTGCTTCAAGGCCTGGGTGGCTTATTCAGTTTCTTCTTGTGAACGACAAAGGAAAGCTTCGGTTGCATCAGCTAGTCAATGGAGTTGGGTGGCTCATCTCCCAACTCTGGTTCTCCCAATTGTAGGGGCATAGTGGACACTGCACGACTGGACTGAAGGGCCTGCTGTACCCCTCAAAGTTTGACCTCGATTCTTTCATACATCTCCTCCTTCTTGGCTTCTTATTTCTGCAATATTTCCTGTGAGACATTGTTTACATATGCGATGATGAATTCAAAATCATCGACAATGAGCACAGTCTTCATCTTAGTCACGGTGCTCTGGATTTCTTTCGGGAAGAGAGTTTCGGGGGACAAACCTTCCTCTTCTTCAAAGGATCAGCCTCATCTCTAGGTGGTGTTGCTTCACCTTGCTTATGCTCATCTTATTTTCCATTGATCTCTTCTACCTCGTCATCACCCCCTCGGTCAGGTAATTCTGAAGAAGTATTTTCTGAGGCGCTACTTAAGTCTTGGAATTCTTCCATTTTCTTCCTTCTGTTGGTTTTGGGTGTGTCATGTTCTATATGAGAGGCCTCTGGCGTGTCAAGTTTAGGATCAAACATCTGTACAAGGTCAATGGGGATAGGGAAGTCGACTGACCATTCCTTAGTTATATCCTCGAGGTCCTCTTCAATGATCTTGTAGTACTACTGAAGCTCCTCCTTATGTTCGTCTGCTTGCGCAATAATATAGATGAAGTGTTGATCTACGCAAAACTTCATGAGGGGTCAGAAGCACTGTAGGGTGTTCAACGTCATGCGAGGTTCGGCTTCAATAGCCCTCTTTAGTTGGAGGTAGTATGTGTGAAATACATCATTCGACTACCACTGTTTCCCCATATCACTTGAGCACCAGAGTGTGGTGAACTTCGTAGCAAGTGGCTCGAACGACTCAATGTCCGGGAAGGTCTCACCTTCCAGCATCTCCCAAGCAACAAACGCGATGACGATCAAGAGCTAGATAAAGTGGAACTCATAGCCCTGGTCCTGTGCTTCATGACAGTCTAATTCTAGCTGATTCACTAGGTAATTCGCCCAGTTCATCTGTATGCCTTCCATGGATTTCCCCGCGAGGTCAACTACAAATCCTGTGACCTGCGTGGTTCTATTATTTCATACTAGATTTCCTACAATTAACTGACATGCTAGGCACATTGCACCATTCTATATGGAGGCTACCTTGTAGCCTCGCATCCCCTTCTCAACATCACCATATGTATCCTTGATATTTTGTGCTAATGTGGGATCTGTGGCTTTCCCTAGATAGAAATCCCGCGGATCGGGTCCTTGCATAATCAATCAGGTGATCCTATGGATGAATTTCAGATCGAATGTGATACGAAGGTCTATCCATAAGTAGCTGCCATGGTAACATGAAAGTATGAGCTTGACACAAGCGTTAACTTCCTGGTGCCTTCCAAAGTGTGGTATTTTCATTACGTTCAACAGGGTGGACTACATGAGGTTCATCGTCCACGGTTGGGGGATTATTTTAGAGTTCTTCCCCTTCGTCCTAGTCAAGTATTTATATGGGTTGAGTATACTATGGTTCTTGCGGTCCCCTAAGTTGAAGTTGCTGAACTTCAATGTTGCGATAATGTCTTGTTGTGCTCGAACTGTGCGTATCCCCTCCGGGAGGTACGCAGTAACCATGGTGTACTCAAAATCTCTCAGTACACTGTCATGACTCACCGTTCCAGCTAGAGGTAGGATGTAGTCAGGTAATATGGTTGGTATTAGCTTCACATTTGCTAGGTCATCTCTATCCTTGGTTCTCTTTTTTGTGACAACTCAGGATGGTCCAGATCCATGAGCGATCGACTAAGAGGCTTGCACTCCTCTCTTCAAGGACGCTTGAATACTTGCAGACATTACTTTCTCGACCATGATATTGATGAGAACTTCTTCGACGATTTTCTCTGCGACACTGAGCTCGTCCAACATACATGCTTAAATCAGATGGATGAATGAGTGTGCAAAACAATAGAGCTAGTGTCGATCTTAGTAATCATAGTGCAGTAGAAATGACTTCTCTCTGATAGAATTCACAAAAGTGTTCTCAGTGAAACAGTCAACGAAATAAGTAGACAACAAAGTAACAGATCTTTCCAATAGACAAGAGACCTTCATTAATTCGGTTCTGTCCATTACGACGCAATCCCAATGATCTAGTGGCGATCTTTCTGACCATAAATTCCTTTCTACCCATTTGGGGTATCGGTCTAACAGTTATACTATTCCCAACGGATATATTTCTTCACCATGGTGAAGTGCCATGTGACGATGTTCTGATATCCCGACGAAGTTATAGTTTTGCAAATTTTCCTTCTGTGAAGTTCCCTCTGGAACCATCTGTAAATTTTCGATCTTTTCTCTCTTCTTACTTAGTTTTCTATCCTGCTTTCCAATGAGCTTCATCTCGGTATTCCTCTTTTCATTCTAATTCTTATCTCCTCTTGGTATAGTAACTTCACGCTGTTGAGATTCTCTCCTAGGATTCGAGGGCAATACTTCTTCTGGGGTAGGTTCTTTAGTCTTTTGTGAGTCTTCTTGTGTTCTTCCAATGTCGATATCCAAGTCTTTGGTTTTAAATAGCTTCGATCTATTCTCCTATTCTGCAATCAAGTGTGTGATATTCCTGGTCATGAAATCTTTTAATTCCTATTTCTTCTGCTCTAGGACTTCTTCTTCTTTCCTTCTGGCCCTATCCCTCTCAATCCAAGGTTTTCCTATTAATATAGCAAATGGGGTTTTGTTTTCAATAAATTTATTAACTTGAAATTCTTCCTCTATTGAAGTTCCATGAGCCCTCACAGATATTTGGGTGAGATTTCCACATAGGTTTATCATCTTTCCTCTTAATAATCCTATTCCCCCAATGAAGGAATCATAGCAGGATTTCCTAAGGTTTCCCAAGTTCTTTCTGTTATAATATTCACCTGTGTTTATTCATCCAAAACACAGTCTATGTCGAAGTCTCCTATTCTTTCTTCTATGTATTATTTTTCTTTGAATATCTCTGATAAGTTGATATCTCGGTGGTCATTTAGGGTTTCTTTCATTTGTAGTAATACAATCTCTGATTCTTTTTGGGGTTCTTCCATGGTCTTAGTGTCTTGACATTTCTCAGGGTCTTCTTGACTCATATTCATTCTTTCAACCTTAGCAATCATTATAGGGCAATCCATAACTTCATGATTCACAACTTTACAACAAAGACAACTAGGTCTTCTACTAGGGAATTCCTTATCAAGATGTCCCGATCTTCTGCAACTGTAACAAAGAGTTAATCCTCTCTTTCTTTTAAATGATCCCCAACATTTCCTGTACTGTGCACTAGAAGCATAGTAGCTAACATGCAAAAAATTCTTTCTAGGATCCTGCATCCATTTATTAGTCCAAACATTTTTTCTATGCATAGGTATAACATATCTTTCATTATTTCTATCAGATCTACTCATATCAAACCTCTTTTCTTCTATTTGTGCCCTAGTTTTCAGGATAGGAATTTTTTAATCAAATATACCTAGATCCATACTTTTGAAACAAAAAATTCCACTAATCTTACTTTTAACAGAGCACAAAGATTCCATATCTAAAACTTTTCACTATTATTACCTCTATCAGAGCACAAAGCGTTCAGATCTTACCTCTTTTCTTCAGATCAGACTTCTTTTCTTAGCACAAAGCTTCACAGATCAAGTAGAATATTGCACACTAGAGCGACAGATCTACACAGATATTTCACAATTTCAGGTCAGATCTTCGCACAAATATTCTCTTTCCTTAGTTCCAGTCCTGGAAATGAAACCATTTGTTGGCACAGGGTCAGACCCAGGGTTTAATGCTACAACAACGCACCAAAAAAAACCTAACTACCGACCCTTTCGGTAACACCTGCGAAGCAGATGAAGTCTCACTCGAGGTAGAGGCAGAGGTGGTTGCAGGACTCCAGTGTATGAAACCTTAGATGGGACATAGATCTATGATTGTAACACCTTACATAGCACTTAGAAGTTATAGTTCAGTGGTATTCAATATTTTTCTACAACGCAAATAAACCCTAATTACAACACAACGTAGTATTCAACCGATTCAACAGATCCAAGTACTAAGAATACAAATAGAGATCCCATCTAGCATTCATTCACATTATTCAACATCAATAGATCTACCTATCATTCATCTATATCAAATCACTAAGAAAATAAATACATAAACACATTAATGCATTGCACAAAGCATTCATAACACAGGATGTACGTGGTTCACCCCCACCCTCGGGCTACATCCACCAACTCTTTGTCTTCTTTATTATATTTCTTCAACCTTATTACATGCACAGAGCCTTCAAATCAACTTCATAGAGAATAGGAGATCTACGCACTCTTCACTAGATTCTCCTTCCCCAAGCTTGGTTACAGCACAAAGCCAACATACAGTCCCTTACAACCACTTGCACTCAGCCTTGCAGACATACACAAAGAACTTACAACTGTTACTTTCACTTAGCACCACCTACAACTGACTTGTCATTCACACTTAGCCATTCATACTCACTTAGCACTTAGCACACCGTCCTACTAGGTCTACTTCTTACAATACCTAAATACTTATTTATACATTACAAAATTAGGCCTAAACATGGGTAAACCCATGGGATGACATCCCCATGCCCATTAAATAATACCAAATCCCACAAATCCCTAAAAGGAGGCTGAGATCCCACGATATCTTCTTTGTCTTACGCTCCACCTTCGACAGCCTGTCGAAGTCCCAAAAATAGGTCCAACATGACCAAGGATCCTCAAAACTTGGTCAAGGGCCAACATCCTGCGTGCATCGATGTATTTTATATTAATGATGAGACATATACAAAAATAGGCGCACTAGCCTTTAACATCTAGGCTCTCTGGCCTAATCATCACAAAACTGGCTCACCAGCCTATAAAACATAACATATACACAAAGGTTCGTTGGACTCAATATTGCACGCACTTAAGATGTTGCATGCGGTATCCTAGAATGTGCACACTTCATCATTTTACTGCGCAGTACAGGCGCGCACTATGCCATGAAAGGTGCATACAAAAATGATATCAAAACAACTCACCAGCTTACGTGCATTTTTATTTACATTTACAATTGGGTTTAGCCTAGGGATATTACAACTAGATTCCATCTTGTGGATGATAGGTAAGGGAGAGAAATATGAACTGGATGACTCAGACAAAGTTCTCCTTAGAGCACTTTGTTGGGTAGATAACACAACATTCATTGTTCCTATTTCAATAATAGGATTAATTTCAGTTGATAAGCCTCTTCTTCTCCTAGAAACACGAGGGTCTAAGGACATGAAAAAAGTTCAAAGATGAAGGAACAAGAAGGTTATTGCCGATGTCTAGGCTGTCTATGTCTAGATTCCCAACGTTCTTGGGCACTAATGTCTTGTTCAATTGCCGCCCATGAATGATTAAGCTCAACCCGAGTATTAGTAGTGTCTAAAATGGTGTTAAACAAATTCAAAGCAATGTTGGTCTGATCTTGAAGATCGGGATCAATATTGGGCTGCCTTGTAACATGTACAATCATTAAGAAATAAAACAGTCAAAGAATCAATATTAGAAAAATAGATGTATTCGATGATAATCAAGCATAAAAATCAACCAGAGAGATATTGAATATCTCCCCAGTATGGTCGCCAAATAAATGTTGAGGAAAATATATGAAATGATATTACTCAATCATTTTCAGATCTTGCATGGATAAATCAAGATATATGGGAATATCACCCTATGTTTATATACATCAAAATTTGTATCCTAATTCACAAGTATTGATTACAAGTGCTTAGGCTGGTTTTTTTTTTTAACAAAAGCTTGCTGAAAAATTCATTATTTATGTAATTTTTTGAATATAACAGATGATGAAATAAATATAGAGACAAAAGTAAAGACACCAACTTAATAATCAAACCATATGAGACATAACACAATCATTTATTTCATTCCAATTCGTCAAAATACTCGTTCTCTTTACAAAATTCCCTGAGAAAGTTTTGGACCAAAGTCAAACTTAGAAGTCCTCGATGAATCATACAAAAAGACTTCTGACAGAAAGTAAAAAACTAAACTTTAAAAGCTGGATCAACTTTCCACAGATTGCTGTCCACTCAACTCTACACAATAACCTTTGTCAGTCATGAAATTTAATTCACAAACAAACAAGTCTACACAAACTATCAAGGATAGATCAACATCTCTGGAAAACAAGTGTCTGCATGATGTAATTCAACCATGAATCTTGCTATCTACAATAGGACCCTGGTATCATAAAAGAGAATTAGGCTTCCAATGAATTAAAGAATGAATGAAAATTGAATTATCTCAACAAAAACTCAAAGAGCAGACCTTAGTATGTTTCTCCTTCTATTATCCTCTTGTCCCTCCTTTTCCTTTTGCCTTTAAGCAATTTGAATTAGTTGAAGTAGTTGAACTACTTCTTTAGTTAAGTTAACTAAAACTAAACCAAATTTTTAATTAAGGGGGAAAAGTAATAAAATCATAATAAGGGTTTTTAATAAATTATAACAAGTAGGAGGGACCTCTTGTGACTCCCTTTAGTTCTTTAAGAATCATAACACAAATAGTTAATAAAAAAAAACATCCCTCCTTGTGAATCCCATCATCACTTTCATATTTTGACAATCTATATCAATGACAATTGAAATTATTTCCAAAAATATATTACCCATATATCCAAAAAATAGTGTACTGTCCAAAATTTCATAAGTCAACTGTTCTCAATAATTAATAAATCAAAACTTAAAATCCATATTTTCCACTCTGGGAGGCAATATTTCCCTTGTTATTACTGCCACCTTTTGATCTCTCTGAATTTTCCTTAGGATGTGTGGAGCCTTTAGGCCTAATCTCATTGATCACATGAGAGCTATCATCTCTCAAATGCATGTGAGAGGACACAGATTTGGCAAAGTCATTTGAGGGTGAGGAGGGGGAAACAATGGCTTTTCCTTTGTGAGGAGAATGGTGGGCCTCGATTTTTAACCTTTTCCTTGCATGAGAAGACTGTACTGGTGAGTGGACAGGGGCATCTTGGACAATTTGATTAGCAGGTGGAGGGGTAGGTAGAGATACGTTAGGCTATCCATGATGTTGGGAGACTGTCGGGTGGACAATCTCTTGCCATCCTTCATTTTCAGGGACTTCAGGTTGTAGTGAGACATGAGGAGGCACTAAGATATTGAGGACCTATGGGGCTTGGAAGGTAGGCCTTTTAGGCCTAGGGTGGACCACTCCTTGTCCAATCCAGTTAAAAAATCAATCTTGAAATATCTAGCCTAACTCTTGCGAGTCTGCATAAAAGTGTATAGAGAATCTTGGCCTTCTAGGGCCCCTATTCCAGTTTCCTCTTCCTCGGTTACCTCAGCCATGGCTACCTCTGCTGAAAAAAATCATTCCTATATGCATTATTGATTAGAAAATAGTTTCTTTAACAACCATACATGACAACTCTTTTTAAATATGAAATAAAATTTGGCTTAGTAACATATCAGACTCATGCAATCTAATCCATACAAATCGTTTAATAGTTGTCAATGAGCAGGGGGTGGACAAGGGTTTTGGGATATGTGAGGGGTTGTATTGAGAGAAACATGTGTAAAATGAGGGGGAAAATATCATGATTACTACTCATAATATCAAACAATCAATTGTTTCGTAAATCAAAAGAATATATTATTGTAACTCATCCCTGCGATCCTTTAACTGTCATAATTCAGAATTTATCTAACTATAATTAAATTTTAGGAACATGGAGTGAATAGTGAATATGGGAAGGTGAGGGGATTGTAATGTGCAAAAAGTGAAATAATGGTAGGGAAAAGAGCGAATATTGTTCATAAAATAAATTAAGTAATCCATCCAACAGTTCTGTATTCAATGCAAACGATCCAATACCAATTAAACAATTACTGTGTGTTAAAACTTGTTCACTATCCCACATCCAATTTCTTAAAAAAAATTCCAATTAACAGAGTGTATACTCATACTCAGAAATCATCATTCCTTTCACCCATCTTGTTAAAAGAATTATTTTTCTTTTAATTTCCTTCCCTTTTATATTTAAAACAAAATCCCAAGGAACACACAGTCATATTGCTTCAACTCTGTTCAGCACATAAAAATATCAACCACTTCCCATAATTCGTAAATCCCCAAATCAAACATAGACACAGGTCTTTCCTGAGTTGAATAGACTCTTTTAAAACATGCCCGATTCCGTTTCTTTGAAAATATTAACAATTAAATTTGCAATGAAACCATACTACAAAAATCCCATGCTTCATCCCTGATGGTGCAATAAAATAAAATGATGCACGATGTCTCCATAAACCATACACAGTAAACAAATAGGTCTCAATCATCAATTTTCCAATTTGTAATGATCCCGATCGGGATAAATTAAACACAAAACAATCACCAAATTCAATTGATAACACACTATAGGAACACATAGACCAATGCATAACGAAAAGACGTATCCTTGTGAGTGTACATTATCATTTATTCCCAATCAACCAATTCAATCAAAAAATGAACTGGGCTATCGATTCAACTATCACAACAAAAGGAGGCAGTGATTATATACCAATTCTCATTTACAAATTACAACTTTTCAACAACCCGATCAAACATAGATGAGACGATAATCAAATCCAATGTCAAACCACCCAACCAACTTATGACAGTCAACAAGATACCCGACAAGAGTGCGACTGTTTGGGTTTATCAAAATTGGGCTCTGTAACCATGAACACAAGAAATAACCAAGGGTTTGCTTGGTCACCAAACATAGAGAAATTGGAGGTCGACCATATCAACAGTAGGTGGGAAACCTTTGAAACAAGCACAATGGAACCACACGATTTCATAACTCTTAGCTTGTAAAATAGTGTGACATTTCAAGACCAAGTAGGGTAGGAAATGATGCAAAGGAGCAAATTTTTCTCACTAGAGATTAACCAATACCAATAACGCACAGAGTCATAACCCTCGCGCTATTCTCAAGAGTTGAACCACTTATAACAATGCCGATGGAAAAGAAAACCCCAGGTACTACCAACTACCCTAAAACATACTTATTGGCATAATGACCACCCCATAACTAGGTGTGTTGATGCCAATACCATAAACTAAGACCATGACTAGGTGAAAAGATATGCAGTGACCAAAAGGTGGTTTGACACATACACAACAACCCCATATCACTGAATACAACCGGATATGGTTACCATAGCTGTGAGAAGGCTGGAAACAAGGCTAAACAGAGAGAAACCCTCCAACAAAATACCCATAACTACTAAAAACAATAGTGAGCCATCACAGTTTCCACCACGCAGAACAACCAATGAAATCCCAACTTTAACCATCAATTTTTCCATTTGCAACGAATAACACACATAGTCATTCCAGAGAAAACACCCACACGTTTACACGGTTTCCAATCTTAGGAAAACACAAACCAACACATTATTGAGCCAATGTTCATTTCATACATAGAGAGAAATTTTGGATGGGTACCATACCTGTAACCAATGGATTTAAAAATGCGAGCTTGTCAAGTAGTTCCTTCCACGCCTGAATCTTAGAGCTTAACCATAGCAAAACCAAATAAAAAATAACCATGCTAGGGTGAAGGAAATTACACATAAAAATTACTCACTTCAATGATGACCTACTGCCATCATTACAAGTATCACAAGTGTCACACTTTGGCCACAAATATCGCAAACATCACAAGTATTGCAAGTGTCACAAATATCATACTATCATCTTACCTATGTCATATCTCAAACAAAATCATAGGAACACTTGAGACATCCTCAAATATTGGTTAAAAGAATGATATGTCACTTGACAAAGAGTACCAAGCTTTTTCTTTGAGAAAGACCACTTGAAAATCATTTTTGAAGGGCATCACTCCCCTACCCACTAGCAGGGATCGTTAGCGCTCCTTGACTTACTTTGGGGGAGAGTTGCAACACTCTGTGCACCATTCTAAGGGAGTATTGTGTTGCTGAGGAAATCAGGGGAAGATCCCCTTATCTCTGAAGACAGTTTGATTCGAATCTGAGGTCAAGGCTAGATCTTAGGGAGCATCCACAACTGATGGAGAAATATCCCCAACCTATCCCAAGAATCTCTAAGGTGGTTGGGCCTCTCAAAGAATATATAAGGAGGCATCCTCATGGTGAAAGGGGGAGACATTGAAAGCATCAAACTTATGATCTCATAAGGGATAATAATTAGTGAAATTATAGTCATTCTAATAGTGGAACTTTTGAGCAAGGGTTTGGACAAAGAGGTCTTGGTGAGGCTGCTACATCTGCCTCTACAATTGTAAGCACTTTTCTTTGTTTTCATTAATATATATGTGCTTGGCCTGTTTCCTTCAATTTTGTGTATGTTTCATGAACTTGTTCCTTTTGATAGATCTATTTCGAAGCTAATCATGGTAGAATAGGAAGTATGTTTTGTCGTTGTTGTTCATTGGATTACATGACCTTCTGAAGATCTTGGAGATCAAGATCATCCTGGATTGAGAAAGGACAAACTTCATTAAAGGTATTTATACTCCTTTATTATTCTTCCTTGACTAGTTTAGCTTCATTAGAAGGAATTTCAATGTCCAACATTGGCACCTTTCTGTCTTGGTTATAGGGGTATAGGATCCAAGAGGGAATTCACCTGTCCGCAGGGGGGTTTTCCTGTAATAGAAATTGGCAACTCCACTAGGGATCAAAATAGATTTGTATTTACTTGTTTTTTCCCTACCCTTTTCCCACCTTTTAGATCAATTTTACTATTTTTTTATGATCCATTACGTTTCTCCCATCTTCACTAGCAATTTCACCAATTTTTGTGCATTCTGGGTGAGTTTTTCTTCATTTTTTTTACTGTTTTTTGAATTTATGGGTGGATCAGGCCCCCATGTAGGCCATATCAGAGTTCTAGTGCTCCCCTACATTTATTTAGGGATCTCTTCCATGCTTTGTACCCTTGAGATAGGGAGCGCTAGTCTCCTTCTTGGAGGATTGTTTCCCTTTTCTGCTCAGATTTTTTCAGCTTGTTTTGTGGAAGTATTTAACCAGAATGTGTACGTTGGTTTGTGAAGTTATTTAGGTTGATATTTGATGCTTATGACTCCCTATTTTCTTTATTGTATCTTGAAAAATTTTCAGAAATGTGAAATTTCACTTTCTAGTTGCTTTTTTTGTCGGGACAACTTGAGTGATTCCTCTTTTTCCCTGTCTTCTCTTGGATTCTTCTCTACATTTTCTTGTACTCCTTGAATGATTTTTGGTTGTCAATTAATTGATTGAGTTCTTTTTAGGACACATTTCTACTCGTTCTTCAGTTCTCATTTCTTTGAGTGCATGATTTGTTTGAAACCTTTGTCGCTTTGTGTCTTTTGCATATGCTTTTGACTCTTTCTTCTGATTGAAAGTTGTGGATCATTGAAGGATTTGCATATTATTTATTTATACTTTAGAATCAAACAAATACCATAGTTGAATTCTTTATTTTGGGTAGTGAAACTATCTTGCATTTGAAGTAGTGAAATTGTATGGTTTTGGCATTTTGGGACATTGCACATCTAGGAATGATAAACATATTCTCCTTCTCGTAATATAGCTTTCATTGAAGTGAAATATTTTCATTCTCATTTCTTTGCATTGTTTAGAGTCGGTCAAAAAATCATTTATCCCACACCATTTTCCTCTTGAGTAAACAACAACCTTAAAAAATCAAGCACTAAACTAAATGTTTTTAGAAATTTTTATATTTTCTGGTAGCAAACCTACATTAGTTTAGGGGGTAGGGCTTTGGAATAGGTGTGAAAGATAAGTTTCCAAAGATATAAAAAAAACATAGAATCTTGATTTAGGGAGTGGTGAAATCCATTTACTACATTTTTTCCTTGGAATCCCTTCTAACACAAGGTTTAATCATGAGGTCACATTAGGACCGACATAGCTACTCACCCTGATTTGTTGGTATTGGTGTAGAGATTGCGCGTATTATTGGGGGTCACTTGAGGGTATACCCACGATTATGTGTGGGAGCCACTCAAGTTTATTTCAGGCTAGATACCCTGCCTTTGTGTGTGGATCAGACTATCAATTGTTTCCCCAAACATCATTGTTGTAGTTGGTAACCTTAGTATCCTATCTCTGTAGGGTCTTTACACGAGGTGACTTGGAGGGGCAAGTCTTCACGATACCTAGAATAGACATTGGATAAAATCACTTGGGATCCTTGGAGGGTATACCCACGATTATGTGTGGGAGCTTTCACCAGGGTGTAAGTTCGTTAAGCAGGTCGTCAACGTAAATTTTCCACCCACTCTATCTTAGCCCTTTCTTACATTGTTCTCACGACGTTGGATTTCATCACCAACTAGTGCATTCATTGTGGGAAGGTTTTGTTTGTTTGCTTGCTTCCTATTTTTTTAGCATGTGTTGTTTATTTCCCCTAGAAGACTCTAGGTTATATATTTGTTTAATGGCATCAGTTCCCAAAACTACCAATCGAGCAACCCCTGCTCTGGGAGAACATTTTGTTTTTCCTTCTTACAGAAGCATTGGTCCTCCTTACATCGCTACTTTGAGCCTTCTAAGTCTCACAATTGGGTTACCAGTATGGTTTTTTCCACTCTGGTAATCTCATATGCAACAAGTGCTTTAAATGTAATCACACCACCCACACATCAAACTCATGTCAAACTTTCTCCTTCTTCACCCATCAGGTCTCCTTCACTTTCTCCTTCTTCACCTAGTGAAATCTCTAAAATTAGTAGCTAGGTTGATAAGAAGAAGATGAAATGGAAAGAGAAGAATAACAAGAACCATAAAGGGACCAAACCTCAAACTTCATCAGATGTTGGATCCAAGAAACCAACTACTATTAATTGTACTGGGAGCGTTGATGAGGTCGATATGACTACAATGAAGAATCTGAAACCCAAATTCCCTTGCAGTCTTTGTAAGGGTGACCACTTTCTGAGGGATTTCCCTGGTATTCCAAAGGTCTTATAAATGTGGTCTTCCATGTCATCGGCCCCTGCTAGATATGTTGGTGATGCCTCATCGACTAGTGACGTTAAGGTTGGTAAGAAGAAGACAACTGTCATTTTCCTTGCATGTTATGCGAAAGTGATAATTACTCTCACCTTTTTCCTCGTATGGACGAGGCTTCTTCTCTTTTGGAAAAGATTCAACTTCCAATTGGTTATCGTAATATTTCTCAAAACCCATTGTTAGTTGATGGATTGGTCAATCCAGTTCCATCCCCGGTCAGTCTGGTTGATCAAGTGGTCAATCTGGTTTCATCCTCAGTTGAACCACTAACCAAAGTAGCTGATTTAGTTCTGTCATCAATCAGCCCCACTTTTCATCTAGAAAGTGAAACCTAATTGGTCGATCCGGTTCTTCCATCAGTCGATCCCAATCCTCCCTTGAGGAGTGCCAAAGTGGTTGCTTCGATTACTTCATCGGTCAATCCCACTCCTCCTCTTAAGAGTGCCAAATTGGACACTCTGGTTACATCATCGGTCGATCCCACTCTTCATATAAAGAGTGAACCCAAAGTGGTCGCTCCGGTTACACCATACGTCAACCCCATTCTCCCCTTGGAGGATAAAACCCAAGTGGCTGATCTGATCCCATCATCGATCGATCCTACTCTCCCTCTAGAGAGTAAACCCGATATTTCCCATGTTTTACTTGGATGTGTGTCTCGTCTTACAGTTGGGTAATCTGCTTGTCTCTGAGTCATACCAATTCCATGTGTCGCCATACTTTTTCGTCCAGTCGAAGAGTGCTCTTATTGTCATCACATTACATTTTGGTACACGTCGAGTCAATGATGCCAAGTCAGTTGTCATGCCTCATCATGTTCAAGGGAGGTTTCACTTCAAACCATCCATCTGCAGTATTACCATTTTCCATTTCCTGTGTCAGTCCATACTCATTTGATTCACCATCTTACATCACTTTCCTATGTTAGTTTTGTGTCGATTATGGGGGATACATCAAGGATCTCCTTCAACGAGTATTTTCCTATTGACTTCAACACATCATTCGAGAATTAGACTTAGAAACCAGTTAGTACCTTGGGACCTGCATGCCTTAATGGAAGACCTCCTCACTTCCGACAGTGGGTTTACATCATTGACCTCTGATCGGATGATTCCACGAATGTTCAACTTCAACTCATATATTCACATTTGTTGGATTGTACTAGGGTACCTTGGGAGTCATTGACATCATTGGTGATTTCCCTTGCACTTATTAATGGTTCACCTCAATGACCGGTAATCAAGTGGTTTCTACCATGTTTTACATCAAAACATCTATTCACGTGGTTAGATTCATACCACATCGAGATCGGTAAGAAGACCTTGGGTTGAGTTTTCACTCTGATATCTACTTTACCCAGGCTGTGAAAGGAAATCATTTGAGCATATTGATATATATATATATATATTGTCACATAGATCCACTTTGTATTGGTCTATGGCTATGTTTTGTCATCTCGTAGCTCCACTGCGTATTTTTCATGGCTACGATCAGTTCATGTCATGGCGGTATGGATCCACATTGTATCTTTGGTGGCCATATCCTTATTCAATATTTTTTCATGGATCCCCAGTGTATTGGTGAATGACTGTTCTTTGAGTCATTTCATATTCCAAGCATAGGTATGTTGTTGGCATGTTTTACAGACAGTGTGTGCTTGTCATTGATTGCAAGAACAGTGTGTGCATCGATGGAAAAACAGGAACAATGTAAGCTAAGGAGGATTAGCGCAGAGTCACACGCAGTGCGTAGGTGTGCACCAGGGATGAGGTTAACTCATTGCCAAAGCTCAAGAGAGATAGTGTACTCAGGATCTCAGGCGGATCAAAGGTCGAGGCTTTTTACACTTGGAAATAAGGAGGATGTGTAAGCTCGGGTAGAGAAGTGACATTAATCGTTGGATCCCATTCAAAATTCTTGATGACCATCAGATCTAAATCCAGACAGGAGGAGCACAAAGATGGAGGACAGATCTCTGGATCAGGAAGAACCTGCACATTCTTTAAATTGAAAGATCGAAGCGGTGGTCCAACTCCATTTCAGAGTTTTGGCTATCGGGGATTCGGATACCGGAAGTTGGAGTGTCGAAACACTTTGCAACAAGAATGCCGAAATCGCGATATGATCTGAGTCATTGAATCAATATCAGATCTCGACCATCGAATCATAGGACACATGGTGAAATATCGTCATGTCGCTGACTGGAAATTCAAAGGAATGGGGTTCCCTAACCTCTCGAATTTGCGATATGCAAAATCGTGAAACTATCTTAACCTTCAGATTGTGGTTTGTTCTGGACCATTGATCCAGCTCCATCTCAGAGTCTCGCCTATCGTGACTTGGAGTGACGAGAACCTCCATCTAAGGAACAACGAGATGCGAGATCGCAAAAATATCAGGACCATCGGATCACCAAGAACATGAACCGTTGATTTGAGCTCCATCTCGGAGCTTCACCTATCGTGACTTGGAGTGACAAGACCCTCCATCATAGGAATCGTGAGATGCAAACTTACAATGAGATTTGGACCGTCAATACACCAAGATTCTGAACCATTGATCTAAGCTCCATCTCAGAGCTTCACCTATCGCGACTTGGAGTTAAAAGAACCTCCATCATAGGAATTGTGAGATGCAAACTCACGATAAGAACTGGACCATCAATACACCAAGATTCTGGACCGTTGATCTGACTCCATTTCGAAGTTTTGTGAATTGCAACTTGGAGAGGTAAGAAACATAACCACAGGAGTGCCAAAGTGTCGAAACATGAAATTACCAAATGCTGTTGTTGAATAAAGGTTGTGGTCACAACCCTTGGTCACATTGATGAGAGATGGAGGAAAGAGCTAGAGCAACCAAGCTCCTTTTCGGGGATCGCAACTGGGAGTGTCGAGACACTTGGTCACCCGAATGTCAAATTGTCAAATGCCGAAATGAATGCAAGATCGCATGGAGCCAATCCAACAGTGCAGGTGAACATGAGAAAGTTTGGAGGGATAATGTTGATCCTCACAATGTAACTACTAGAAACCATTGATGGTTTTTACCAGAGGAGGCGAAGAGACGTCTGTGTGATTTCCATAGGAGCTGAAGAGTTACAAGGAATATGCCAATGGAATGAAGACGATTCGTGGAGGAAATTGACAGTTGGATGAGGGTTGGAGCTCATAACTGAAACATAAAGGATGAGCTCGACTGTAACGGAGAAGACAAAGAGTTTCAACTGCTAGAGAGAAAAAGGAATCTCGACATAGCACCTAGTGATGATAGACATAGGGGTGAACTGCTAGAGAAACTGAAGAGTCGCGATGATGATCGGGCAGAGCACTTGAGATGTGGATGAGATTGGCGCGGTATGAGCATGTAGAGGAATGGTGAATATTGCATGCACAAGGTGCACAAAATCTATACATACACGGTATAGAGAAGATATGGGTTTTTTGTTGCTACTGGAGTTGTTGTGGATGTTGTTGTTGAAGGTGATTCATGCATGAAGAAGGATCAGAGTGTAGCAGCTGAATAGAACAAAAGAATAAATGTGTAGAGAATGGACATGGTGCACAAAGCATAAAAAGCAGAAGAACAGAATGGGATATGGATGCATGCTGGAAGACAGTGAGGAAGTCTGAGTGGCAAAATCTTGCAGAACAGTGATGAAACTGGTAAGATGTTATTGAACACTATATCACTAAAATAGGTTTCAGTATTTCATATTCATAATCCATGGTGGTTGGGAGGTGCTAGGGAGGACTGGTGTCCTCAGAGGTTCAAGTGGGTGCTTGAACACAGGGAGTTGGTGCTTCCTTCTAGTTGGTGCTAGAGAAACCAGGGAGTTGGTGCTTCCTTCTAGTTGGTGCTAGAGAAACCGGGGAGTTGGTGCTTCCTTCTAGTGGGTGTTAGAAAAAAATAGAGAGTTGGTACTCTCAGCAAGTTGTATCTTTCAAAATAGAGGTTGTAGCCTCACAATGAGTTGGTTCTCATATGTATGATAATGTAAAGAATGTAAATAATACTTATCATATAAATAAGAAGAGGTTTTTACCCTGTATGGGTTTCCTTGGGAAATATTTGTCTATGTGTTTCTCATATATGTGACTGATGCTGAGTGTGCCATTGTTTATTTCCTTGCATTATTGTGATCATCATTGAGTGCCTTATAAAGTTTTTAAAAGAAGCATAATTGTTTAAGCACGATAACAACTGATTCACTCCCCCCCCCCTAAGTTGTCCAACAATTGGTATCAGATCCAGCCCCTTTTATCTAAGGGTAGATCCTAGAGCTTAAACATGTCAAGCCATGAAGGAAATTCAACCAATAAGGCCCCTCTGTTCAATGGAACAAACTTTGCCTTCTGGAAAGTTAGAATTTGAACCTACATAATGTCGTTAGGTGGAGATGTCTGGGATGTGGTAGATACTGGTTATGTAAAGCCAGTTGTGCTAGCTAATAAGGATGAAAAACTAGAATTTAGCTTCAATGCTAAGGCTATGAATGTTATCTTGAGTGGGCTTGCAGAAGAAGAATTTGTAAAATTTATGCACCTAGGAACTGCCAAAGAAATGTGGGACAAACTCATTAGCAGCTATGAGGGTAATGAGAAGGTAAAGGATGCAAATATTCAAACCTACAGAATACAGTTTGAATAGCTGAAGATGAAGGAAGATGAAACTGTTGGAAAATACTTTCTGAGAGTAGATGAAATGGTAAATGAAATGAAGGCACTTGGTGAAATAATTGATGAACCTTCTTTAGTTTATAAAATCTTGAGAACTCTCCTAGATAGGTTTAACCCAAAGGTCTATGCTCTAGAAGAACTTAATGATCTAAAAATCTTGGAATTTGATCAAATGCTAGGAACATTGAATGCATATGAAATGAGAATAGTTAAAGATAAACCTACCTCCAGAGAAGCATCATTTAAAGCATACAAGAATGAGGATTCTGAGCCCGATGAAATTGAAGCAAAATTTGTGAAGAGACTGAAGAAGGGATCAAGCAAATACAAAGGTAAACTGCCTTTCAAATGTTTCAACTGTGGTAGGATAGGTCATTTTTCAAATAAATGTCCCCACAAAGGAAAGGATCATACATGTGATGATGAGGAGAAGTACAAACACATAAATTTCTTTAAAGAGAAAAACTTTAAGAAGATAAGTTTGTGCATAAACAATGATGATGATCCTTCAGATGATGAAGAAAATGACTCCTATATTGAAGATAAACTAAATGAATTCATACTTATGGCCAAAGAGGATTATGATAATAAAAGCACAGGGAGTGATGAAGAAGAAGCTGTGGTTGACATGGAAGGAGAATTGATCAGTGCACTGGAAGAGATTGGCAGACTAAGAATCAAGAACAGAAAGCAAAGACAATTGTTGATACAGTTTGAGAAAGATAGTAAAGAACCTGATGAATACCTTGTCCTACTAAAAGTAGAATTGGAAGAGGCAAAGAAAATCGAAGAGATTATGAAATAGTAGCTATCAGAAAAGAAGGCAAGATGTGAAGCATTAGAATAAGAAGTAGTGAAAACGAGGAAAGAAATGGAGAAGTTTCAAGCCTTGTATAATGAAAATATGTCAAGTATCAAAGCCTCAGAAGGATTGGCCACCATTCTGAATCAGCAAAGGAATCCAAAGCTGAAAACTGGCTTGGGGTTTGAAGAGGGATTAAGCAGTGGTAATCCAGGAAATGAAGAACCCATCAAGTTTTTCAAAAGTACAACCAATGATAATAACAATCCTGCAGAAACAAAGGAAGACAAACAGACACCCAGGTCAAGTAAGGTAAAAGATGCCAGATCTGAATCTGTAGAACAAAGAAGTAATGTGCTTACTGCTGAATGACATCATCAGCCTGGAAGAAATCAATTTGCTCAAAGAAGACAACCATTTTCCAGGTACAAAGAATTTTTCTATGGCTATTGTTTATACTGTGCTAACTTTGGTCACAAAGTTGTAAATTTCTCCTTAATACTTAGACACGAGAAATTAAGATTTCAAAGGAATAAATACTTTCCACAACAAAGAATGATGTAGCCAAGTAACAAACCTTCACTGATTTCCAATTGCCAAATTAAGTCCAGGGACATGCAACTAAAGAGGTCAAGAAATAATCAACAATCAATGAGTAGACAATGTTGCACCAATAAGTTTGACCTGTTGAACAATGAGATTGAATGCTACATCTGTCATAACTATGGACACAAATCTATTGACTTTTGTTTAAGGGAATGTGAACCAGATTCGAAATCTCTTGCTAAAAATGTCAGGTTTTGGAAGAAGAAGGAAAGTGACAAGTGTGGATTAGTGTTGTCCGCTCAAAGAAAAATGAACCCTTGGTATATAGACAGTGGATGCTCCAAACACATGATGGGAGACAAAGGMAAGTTTCTATCTCTAAGTGAAAGAAAATCAGGAAACATAACCTTTGGAAATGATGCTCCARGGAAAATAAAGGGAAAAKGCATGGTGAGCTTAAGTAATGGAAAAGGAAAAKCCCAAGATGTTCTACTTGTGGATGGGYTGAAACATAATCTGCTCAATGTAAGTCAATTGTGTGACAGAGGATGCGAAGTGTTGTTCACGTCCAAGGACTGCAAGATAAAGTCTGTAAACTCGAGACAAGTGGTGGCCAAAGGCATAAGGACATAAAATAATGTATATGTGCTGAAAGAAAATAGAGAAGAATGTCATCTAAGAAAACATGATGAAAGCTGGTTATGGCATAGGAGACTTGGAAATCTAAACTTTGACCACTTAATCAAACTCAAAAACCTTGAGGTAGTAAAAGATCTTCTGAGAATACCAAAGCCCCAAGATTCAATGTGTAAACCCTGTCAAGTAGGGAAGTAAAACAGGACATAGTTTAAATCCAGGAGCTTTACTTCAACAGAGAAACCACTCCAACTAGTTCATATGGATTTATGTGGACCATCAAGATAGGAAGGCACAAGGAAAGAAAACTACTTGATGTTGATTGTTAGCATTGGAAGTCACTCCTAGATTGCAGCAGGAGCAGAGTCTGACACCCATCCGTTTATGTCATGAATAATTTAATGGGGTGATCGAATGGATAGAGAATCAAGAAGATATTGCTCTAACACAGAAAATCGAGCTTGTTATGTAGAAAAACAAAGGAGGTATTGATCTAACTTCAGTCAGTGAGTTGATAATAAAATGAGCAGATGGAAGACTTAGTGAGATGAGTGAGCAAGACTGCTTTAGGCATCAGGCCTTTCAACAACTTGAGGAGGAAAAACTCAGAATACAAGATCCTCTTGGTTCAGAGTTTTGGGGAACTGAAAGGTGACTTGACTGGATCTTCCAATTCCAAATCATTCAGTGTTGAGAAAATACAAGAACTGATTATAAATGATACAACTATTACAATGATCCAACATACATCATCCTATAACAGTCGCAACTCGATTGGATCCTCCAATTTTGAGTTGTTCTAACACAATGTACATAGAGAGATGGAAAGAGGCTGACATTCATAAGGAAAAAAGTCTCAGGTGCCAATACATAACCAGAGAAACTAGTGCTTCATCAAAACTTTACAATCGGGAGCCTAGCTCAACCATCGATGCCTACAAAAAATGGAAAAAATGCCTACATATACTCCTCCAAATTCTCCCAACAAAGGCGTGCTCAGACCTCCAAGGTGTGGTGCCCCTTTAGTCAAACTCGGATGGAAATCCTTCATCAGACGCCACCTTAACTCAACATGGCTCTTTGCAGGGGAGGTAGCTAAAACATTAAAGTTCAACCTATTGTGTGCAGGTTCTTTGGTCAGACGAGAACATCAGATCGACATGGGATTTTCAGATCAATTTGCACACTGAATGGTCTTGGGTAGACCACCTGCCAGAACCTCCATGCCTCACATTTAATGAGTGAGCTGAGGTTTTAACTACCTCCATCCACCTTCATTCATTTTTAGCGAGGACCAAGATCAAGGTGGAGCTGAACTGGTCCCTGGAGAACGCAGTGATCCCTTCTATAGCTAAACCTGGCACTTCGTCCCTTTGCGCAATTCTTTCTATTGTGCCCAAGTGACCATGGGCTATGACCCTGTGCCTATCTCCAAAGGCACTTTCATAATTTCACGTTTCATGGATGGGAGGAGGCTACTCCTTGTGCTTCAAAGCCGTGATGCATGAAGAGGCGATAGGGCCTAATTGTGCACCATGTGTCCATGCGGGATGGATGACTGAGATCACTCTCAGTGATACTGTGGGCCCGAGTCCTGAATTCTTTTGGTGTTTCGTGTCTCGTAGCTGTGAGGAGGCTGCTCCTGGTGCTTCAAAGTTACGAAAGGCGAGGAGACGATGGAGCCTAATCGCACACCACATGTCCCTCTTTGATGGATGGTCCTGATCATCTCGAAAAGACTGTGGGCCCAGTTCCTAGACGCCTTCAGCACTTCGCGTCTCACGGCTGGGAGGAGGCTGCTCCTCGTTCTTCAAAGTTGTGATGCACGAAGAGGCTATAGAGCCTAATCGGGCATCACTTGTCTATCTAGATCGGACGACCAAGATTATCTCTGTAGTATTGTGGGCCCAATCCCTGGCCGCCCTTGGCACTTCGCGTCTCGTGGCTGAGAGGAGGCTGGTCCTCATTCTTCAAAGTCACGAAGGGTGAAGTGGAAATATAGCTCGATCGTGTGCCATGTACTCCTCTGGGATGAACAATTGAGATCTTTTTGGTGATATATAAGCACTATCCATTGCGCTAATCCTGGCGCAACTCTGCTAACTGCGATTACCCACCGATCGTCGATCTACTCAATAGATGAATCCTCGTCGTTGAATCCTGGATCACCCATCTGCTAACACTTAAGTCCAAAATGGACTTCTTCTGCATGCTGTGCTTGGCGCTCATTCCTGCAAATGAATAAAATGCATTTGATGGGTTCTTTAAGCCCCATTTCTTTGTTTTTACGCCACGAGATCGAATCTTGGAGAGAAAACACCCCCTTGCAAGAATTTGTGCTAACATTAGGCTCCATGGGGGATAGAGTCGTCCCTGCGATGCTCTAAGAACTCATTTTGTAGCTTCGGTGCCTTGCTATTGGGATATGGAGTCATTTACTAAGCTGAAAAATAAAAATAAACAAAGAAACAAAAGGACAATATTTACAAACAAAGGAGTCGTCTAAGGCTCAAACAAAACACTTCTTCAGAAAATGCCCATTTACTGGGCTGTTGAAAACCTCTTCACCCTCCAAATCCTGCAACCTGGACGTGTTATTTGAGAAAACCTCAGAGATTTTGAAGGGCCCAATCCAGAGGGCATCGAAATTGCTATGTTTGCCCCTATCCTGTCTGGGTGGATCTCACTTGAGTACCAAATCCCCGATCTCAAATTCTTTCTTCCTGACCTTCCTGTCAAAAGCATGTTTGACCTTCTGTTGATGACTATGAGCTGCGTCCATCACCTGTTCCCTAATTTTTTGTACTTCTACCATATGATGAATCCTTCTGATCATATGATCTGGCTCTCCTTCATAATCTTGAAAGAACTTCGCTATCGGTAAGGCGAGATGAGTGGGAAAAACCGCCTTTGTTCGTAGACCAGCTGAAAAGGCGAGGTGCCTGGGGATTTCTTCGTTGTCACTCGATCATCCCATAGAGAAAATTTGAGCTTTGAATCCCAAGCCCTCTTATTGTCTTCCAATAATATTTTAATGAGCTTGATTAGGATTTTATTGGAAGATTCTGCCAGTCCATTTCCTTGAGGATAATAGGGGGTGGAGTGAATTAGTGAGATATAGAACTGCTCACAAAATTTAATCAGAGGCTCATATTTGAATGAAGCAGCATTATCAATGACAATCCTGATGGGACAGCCAAATCTGGCTATGATATCCTCCAAAAAGCTGATGATTACTTTGTGCGATGCACTTCTGGTGGGGGCAGCTTCTATCCACTTGGTGAAATATTCTATCGCAGTCAGGATCCATCTGTGTTGGTGTTGACGTGCGAAATTGTCCGTCCGTCAATTGAGAGAGTGGAACCGGTCCGGGCTTGTCTAAATAACCCAAGCCGTTTGGGGTGAACCACCCTGATGAGTTTAACAGCTCCGTTGGCCGCTCTAAGGTCCTAAGAAAACCAAAGAGAAAACTAATCTAAACTAACTAATCTATCTAAAACAAATAAAACAAACTAAACTAACTAAAACTAACTAAAATTAATGAAACAAACTAAAACTAAATAAAACAAACTAACTAAAACTAAATAAAACAAACAAACTAAAACTAAATATAAACTACTCTAACTATTCTATATACTAATTACTAATTACACTAATCTCTAATTATTAGTTTTATAACTACTTGTTATATTATAACTTATTCACAATTATACATTATCTACAACTTACAGATTTGAATAAAACCTGTAAAACTCATAGGATTTATGCCCTAAGACAGCGAGATATGTTTTTGTTGATTTTTTTATAAATAAGAAATAAAACTTACTGAAATTAAACAATCTAATATATTAAACATATATATATCTAACTAAAAATACTAACTAATATACTAAACAAACAAGTGACGAACTAACCTAGAAACGCTCCTAATTTGTCCTGTGTATGATGACTTCGAAGCTGGTCGAAGGAAGTAAAATCACACTGGTTAGTCCAAAAGCTTCTTGTAAATGATAGGCTGTGTTTCTCTTTGAGTTGTTTACAGGACAAACAAGACATAAAAAATCATAACAATTATATGATTTATAAATCTCTGCAATAAGGGAAACCTGTTATGCAAAAACTTATACTTAATAATTCAACTTATGAAGAAGAGAAATCTATCGTTCACAAACTGAATTAAGTAACTGCTATGTTTTCTAAATGCTGGAAGAAATCAGATATGGATAATATTGATTAAATTATATCATTTGCAAATGATTAAGATAGCTAAAGTAGTTATTAACCAGATACAAATTGATATACACAACATGAAACAAAATATTTGATATAATGAGAAGCTAAAGCTGTAACAAAACACCAAATTCTGCTTTAGTCTGTATTAAAATTCCATATCCTTGTTCTCCCACGAATGAGGATGTCCCTTATTACATAAATAATAAGTATATATAAGTCTCTCCACAGGGTAAAACCTCCCTGTGGATAATATCAAACTGTTTTACATAATCTAGGAAGATATTCCCAAAATCAACTAAACTAAGAAACTAAAATGCAAGTGAAATATTTGAAATATCCCCTAACTTCTCATCATATCCACTGCAATTTCGAATTCATCTGCAATAGACCAAAAATATCAAGTTAGAAAGATATTTTATTAACAAAACAATAAAAATCTAATCCTACAGACTTAGCTACAGAATCATCTGATTATGTAGCTAGTCTAAAATAGTATACAGGATCAAATAGAAATCAAATCAAATCTTTTGAAATCATCAAAAACCAATTTTCTTTTAATAAATATTAAAAACAAATCACTAATGATTCAAATGATTTTATCTTTCAATATAAAACATAATCAAAAGTGATTTAATCATAAACAGGGGTAAGAATACTCTATTTCACTTTTACCATAAAATCGGGTCAAACAGTAACAAGACTGTTTCCTATCCAATTAAAATCAAATACGATCAAAATCCAATAACCAAATAGAGAGGCAAGCATGCTCTGTTTCGATTGCCATCATAGTCGGGTAGACAGAATCGAAACCAAACAGTTTTGCAAATCTTTTCATATCCAATTCGAAGGTAGTGTAATCAAGCAAATCATATGCAACATCGTGTTTTTCCAAAACAGGAGATACGATCATATCGAAATAGAATCGTTTTACAATTGTTATGACTGTTATGACACCAAACGGTTCGTGCCACAGTTAGATTAATTCAGATAGATACGAGAATCAATTCATACAAAATCATAACCAGATTGATTCGTCTTTGACCACAATCACGATAGAATTAACATAAGTGATAATTGGTAAAATGCGCAAATAAGCTCGATTGGATTTGAACGAAATCATTAATTCCAAACAAATCGTGACTGGGTTTAATATAGAAACAAATCATGAATTCAATCTCGTTTCACAAATCCAATTGAAATAGAATATCTATCGCAAATACGAATTCAATTGATAACAGGGTCGAACTAATAGTTAACCAATACGAAGGAACAGGCTGGGTTTTCACATAACCGTTATGAATTGATTCATTCATGATTTGGGTGCATATTAATAGAATCATATTAAAAATAATCCAAACTGTATTAGAGTTGGTCGAAGGTCATATGGACATAGAACCGTAACAGTCAACCATATCACAATTGTTACCAATCAGAGCGTATACATTATAACGAAATCAAAACGAAATGTGATCGTGTTCAGAATCGAAATATGAGAAACAACTTGTGTTTAGATTAGATAAAACGACTTCAATTGATAGAGCATTTATTTTAGCTAAATTAAACCAATCGAATCCACACCAAGATTCAACAAATCGATGAAAATCCAATCGAAGCTAAACTGGGAAAACAAAATTCGATTAATCAAAACAAAACTATGTACATAATGAATATAATGTGACAGAGCAAATCCACGCTGTAATCAGAGCTATTCAAAACCAAAATTGAATTCGTTATATAAACAAGTGATATACATACCTGTGAGGCTGCTTCAAATTATGCCAACTTAGAATTTACGACCGCTGTAGCTGACTCCACATTTTTAAACAAAATAGAGCCTGTCGTCCTCTGTTTCTTATCAGTGGCTTGCAATTTAGCCTTTTGACTAGTAAGCCGTGCAACCTGGTCCTCCAAAGAGTGAATTCTCGATTGTAGCATAGGCACATCATTATAATACCTCTCTAACCACGAGCTACATTGATCACAGGATGGCACTGTAGGTTTTGACAGAGCAGGAGAGGGTTTGGATGAATGACCGGGGTTTTCACAAGGCAGCTTAATGCCTGGGTAGTTAGGGTTGTTTTGTAGGCAAGGGGGTAGGTTCGACACAAAGTCAAACGAGGGTTCGACACACAAACCTTCCGAATAGGGGTATTCACTAGCCAAGAAACGCTCCACTTCCGATTTAGAGTCTTCACTTAACACGATAGGGTTAGGGTTGACAGGAGGTTTTGGCTTGTTCCTCGCCATCCGAGAAATTATATGGGCATTCTTTTTTCCTTTGGCATTTGCTGTAGGTTTGGCTTTAGGCTTCTTTCCCACAGGTTTAACAGTCTCAAAATCCTTGGTCACAAAGTGGGGTAGGTCGATAGGTGAGTCGGGTAAGGGTTTAGGTAACAGAATACTATAGGGTACTGGGGGTATAGCCTTGTCCTCGGTCACCACAGTTTTGTCAACTTGTGGTGGATTCGAATCCTCAAAATTGTTGTGAGCAAGGAAATCGTTCCAACAGTCTCCGTGTAACCCCAAATGACAGACAATAATCAATTTAACCATCCCAAAATGAAAAAGGCCGCTATCAGCCTGGTTCCTTTCGTATTTCTTTGACATTTTGAACAGGCTTCTATGCAAGTAATAGGGCATATTGAGCTGATAACCCATAAAAACCATAAGCAAACGAAGGTGGTGTACGAAAACAAAACTGTACCAACCTTCACAGGAGATAAATTGTTTGATAATCATCAATAAATCATGCCAACATTGTTTTAGCATGGTCACGGGCTAACCTTTATCACAAGAGCTAACCTTACGCGACTGGAAGAGCAGTGTCCAAGGGACCTCTTCCACTTTGCAATTCTTGGACCATCGTTGTCCAGTGGCAGGCAAACCCATAGCAAACTGATAAACTGTTCGTTAATTTCCAATTGAACATCGCCGACCTTGGCTCGACAGCCATCAAATGTCATGGCGAATTGCCTAACAACGCAGAGGTTAAAACCATCAAATTTCTATATAAACGGGAGCCACCCATTTTCCTCAAGGTCACTGCGGGTATTGTCGAACATCAACAGAGCCTGGCTACCATTTGGTTCAGCCCTTACGACTGGAGCCATGGTGCGAGCACATCGTAAGGGTTTGGGTTGAATTCCCCAACACACAGAAGTAGAGTCACTAACAGCTACGAATGATCAAAGGGGAAACGTTAATGTGCACGTGCGAGGGTGGTGGATTTTTTTACTGCCATGCATAATAGTAATAGAAAGGTACAAATGGCGAATTAACCTTCTGTTCAATCAATTATAGCATAGTTTAAAACCTTATCACTCGGCCAACCATAAAAATCAAACGATGAGTGATATGCCAACGTGCCATTAACCATAGATTTTCAAACCATTGTCATTCAGCGTGGAACCAAACTCAAAAGTTAAATATGCGCCATTGTATAAATGTGTAATCAAATGTTTTAAAACAATGTGACAATCGATATTTATAAAATCAATAAGCCAAGAGCTATAACAATAAGGATCTCATCATATAAAAAAAAATAAAACATGACCCCTATGCAATTCAATGAATCAAGTATAAACCCATATGCTCAATGCCTCATGAGTTTAATAAAATCAAGTTGTGCAATCAAAGTAAGAATAGGCAAATAGGCATAGTTTTAAAATCCTTTTAGCCACATATTGATAATCCAAAGGTAAGTGCTATTCAAAATATCAAAGAAAATATCATGACAGTTCAAATAACGATGGAGGAGTTTTCACGCTTACAGTCGTGAAAACTAAATGGAAACCAATTTGTAAATGTCGCCAGAAATGAAAATATCGTCTATTTGGAAAATACGATGACAATTTGAAGTTCAAAAGACATAGGTGTAGGCAGCTTATAAGGCAATAAAAAAAATTGAATTGGCTGCCAACAGTTGGCCACTTGAGGGAGGATGGATTTCTCCGATGAAGTCCAGCCCCCATTGTTGAAAAGGTGCTGAAGCTACTACAGGCTTCAGTGGCAGTGGTCTAAGCTGCTACTTTCCTGAGAACTTTTGGCATCTAATGCAAGCTCTAACTTCTCTGCAGACATCGGTGAATAAGGTGGGCCAGTAGTACCTAGCTCTGATAATTTTGTGAGCTGTGGTCTTCCAAAAATAATGTCCTCCATAAAGGCCGCTATGGAATTCAAATATAACCTTATGGTATTCCTGTGGGCTCAAACACCTCAGCAACACCACTAGAGGGTTTCTCCAATACAAAACTCGGTCAATGAGGCAATATTTGACCGCCTTGAGTTTTAAATATCTTGCCTTACTTTTACCCATTCCATCAGGGGGCCTCAACTCCTATATAAAGTATAAGATGTCTCGATACTAGACACATTCTATTAGTGGCAAGTCATCCTAAGAGCTTTGGCTAGGCAATTCAACTTATTGAGTTCCTGAGCAAGTATTGATTAGACTAACCCCCAAGGCTCTACAATTGGATTCAGCCAGTAGCTTGACCAAACCCTACCCCTTAACCAACTTGGTGGGCTTTATTTTCAGGTCAAACTCAAGAATCTTAGCAATCCATTTACCTCTTCTCCCATCTATGTTGGGCTGTACAAGGATGTCCTTCACAGAGGCCGAAGGAACGTATGCGGTCACTTTTGAGTGCAAGACATAGACTCTGAAAACTTTGAGAGCTTTCACCAAGGAATAGGCCTGTTTCTCCATGATTTCGTACCTGATTTTTGCATCCCTTAATGCTTTACTAAAGAAGGCAATGGGTTTCTCTCGCCCTTCCTCATTTTTCTGCAATAAGACTGCCGCTACTTTATCAAAAGAAGTGAAAGAAAAGACTAGGAAGTATTTGGAATAGTCAAGACTGATCAATATAGGTGCCTCAATCAATGCCATTTTTATTTGGAAAATATATTCCCTAGGTTTGGCGGTCCATTTCACTTCATTACCCTTTTTTAGCATGGCTGTGATATACTTCACCGGTTCAGCAAAATTTGAGACGAACCTCCTCAGAAAGTTAATCTTTCCTAAGAAGGTCTGGAATTCTTTCTTAGACCTGGGAAGTGATAGGGTCTGAATTGCCTCTACTCTGCTGGGATCAATTCTCACTCTTTTTGTTGATACTATATGGCCTAACAACTTTCCCTCCATCATAGCAAACAAATATTTCTTAGGATTTAGGGAAATACCAAACCTCCGACATTTTGAGAAAACTTTCCTTAAGTGATAACAGTGTTCTTTATCAGACTTGGAGAAGACTGTGATGTCATCCAAATAGATCACCACAAACTGGTCTTTCTCCCCGATGAAGGTTATGTCCATGGATCGCTAAAATGTTTCTCTTGCATTCATTAGTCCAAACGACATTTTGGCATACATGAACGTTCCCCAAGGAGTGGTGAAGGTTGTCTTTTGCCTGTCCTTTGGCATGACCGATATTTGATTATAGCCAGAAAATCCATCAATCATGGATATCCTGGATGCACCAGTTACCCTTTGCAATATGTGTTCCATCTTAGGTAGGGGGTAGTTGTCCTTTCTTGGGCTTCTGTTCATATTCTTGAAGTCAACGCAAAGCCTGATCTCGCCACTTTTCTTCCTTACCGGGACCAAATTGGCCACCCATTCAAAATATCTCAAGGGGACAATGATTTGGGCATCTAACGACTTCTTCACTTCTTTTTCCATGATAGGCATCAGCATGGGATTTATTTGTCTCAGCTTTTGCCTAAATGGCCTAGCCTCTTCCTTTAGTGGGATTTTGTGTTCAATGACGGAT
>ML784468.1:903375-917154 GCA_009831015.1 Picea engelmannii | reverse complement strand
ACAAGGCTAGACTTGTTGTAAAGGGGTTTGCACAAAAGAAAGGTATATATTTTGATGAAATATTTTCTCCTATTGTTAAAATGAGTTCAATTAGGACTATTTTAAGTCTTGTGGCAGTAGAAGATTTGCATCTTGAACAGTTATATGTAAAAATAACTTTTCTCCATGGGGATTTGTAGGAAGATATTTATATGTAGTAGCCACAGGGGTATGAGGTCAAAGGGAAGGAGAATTTGGTATGTAGGTTGAAGAAGAGCTTGTATGGCCTAAAGAAATCTCCAAGGCAGTGGTATTTGAAGTTTGACAAGTTTATGACAAAACAAGGTTATAGTAGATGTCATTCCGATCAATGTGTTTATTTTAAAAAGCTAGAAAATGGAAGCTTTATTATCTTGCTATTGTATGCAGATGACATGCTTGTTGCAGGGTCTAATATGCAGGATATAAATGTTTTCAAGAAGAAATTAGTCAATTCATTTGCGATGAAGGATTTGGGTGCTGCAAAGAAAATCCTTGGCATGAGAATAACAAGAGACAGAAAAAATCGCAAATTGACATTATCTCAGGGTGAGTACACAGAGAAGGTGTTGGAGAGGTTTAGAATGCAGAATGAAAAACCAATTAGTACACCTTTGGCCAGCCATTTCAAATTAACTAAGGAAATGTGTCCCAAGACACAAGAGGAGATATAATACATGTCCAGGGTCCCTTATTCATCAGCAGTTGGTAGCTTGATGTATGCAATGGTTTGCACAAGACCAGATATTGCACATGCAGTGGGAGTTGTGAGCAAGTATATAAACAATCCAGGTAAAGAACATTGGGAGGAAGTAAAGTGGATTCTCAGGTATTTGAGAGGTACTACTACTCATGCATTATGTTTTGGAGGTTCAGACACTTTTCTACAAGGATATGTTGATTCAAATATGGCAGGTGATAAAGACAACAGGAGGAGCACCATAGGGTATGTTTTTACTATAGGTGGAACAACAGTAAGTTGGATTTCAAAAATACAAAAGGTTGTTTCACTTTCAACAACAGAGGTAGAGTATGTTGCTGCTACAGAGGCTAGTAAAAAGATGATTTGGTTACAGAGGTTTATGGAGGAATTGGGAAAGAAGTAGGAGAACAATAGGTTGTACTGTGACAGTCAGAGTGCCATTTACCTTGCAAAGAACTCAACCTTCCATTCGAAGACTAAGCATATACAATTGAGGTACCACTTCATACGATTCGTCTTAGAAGATGGACATTTGAAGTTAGAAAAAATACACACTAGCCAGAATCCTGCAGACATGTTAACAAAGGGAGTAACCAGAGAGAAAATGAGTTCCTACTCAGTTTCAGTTGGTCTTCAAGAATGAAGATGAAGATGAGAAATTTTCTAGGTCCAAGAAGGTTCAGAGTCTAGCATATACAACAGCGGTGGAGCTGTTGAGATCAGTCTCCAAGTGGGAGATTGTTGGTTATGGAGCCTGATTATCTTCCTAATTCAGAGGTCTTTTACTTTTAGCCGTGTTTATACCCCATGAAGTATTTACACCCCAGAAGTATGTAAACTCTTCCACGTGGGGGAGTACAGAGGGACGGTACCCCCTCTGCGGGGTCCAAGGGGGCAATCCCCCCGGCTGGGGGGTCTAGGGGAAAGCGGGCCCCCAGCAGGGGTTCGGGGGCGAAGCCCCGGAAAGGAAAATTTGCCTTGTAAATATATATTGTAATTTCATTGTAAATCTGGACTGTTCATTATAAGGTCGCAGATCTAACGGTAGAGATTATGTTAGGGTTTTTTTCCCTATAAGGCAACCCTCTTTTATGAGGGAAATGTATTGCGACGATGGTTGATGGAGAATATTGTATTCTGAGAGAGGAGACTGTGAGAGAAATAAGGGGAAGTTACAATGGGTTTTGTTGTAGGTTGTATCCCTTCATTTGTTGGATAATAATAAAGGAAGGACCTGGCAATTTCTCTGGAGGACGTATCCCACATTGGGTGAACCACGTAAATCCGTGTCTCTCTTGTATTGTGTATCTTCTGTTTTTTGTTTCCGCATTTGTTTTATTTTATTGCTCCACGGTCCTATTTTTCTAACAAGTCATAGGGGTCTAAGATCCAAGAGGGAATTCACCTGTCCGCACGGGGATTTTCCTACAACAACGACCCAGTGGGACAAGTATGGAGTGATGTGCATTTACTGCACATCACTTCCATCCTCCACTCCTTTCAATTTCATAGTACATGATAGCCATCCAAAACAATACCATTAATTCTGTGCATCGAAACTTGCACATATTTATTTCCAATTGCGTCACCCCAATCCATATTAACCATTGCCAAAACCATACCATAACATATATCAAATGCGCCCAATATAACTCAATATAAATCGTATAGCCACTAACATTTCTAGTTAAGACTAACATTAATTCCTTTTTATTTCATTTGCACATAGTATAGCATAGTATAGTATAGTTCCCTTTCTTGGATATTTTTCATAAGTCCCTTTCCAGTGCTCTTGTTTCTTTTTGTTACTAACATGTGTCTTGTGCAGGTGTAATAGGTAATGAATCATGGCGACAATAAAAATGTAATAACAGTAAATATAAGCCATTCATAACATGGAATTTTAGAGCTTATAATAATGGAATCAACACATCAATTGCATTATCCATCTTCCATTATGTCGCAAACAAAACCAATACTTCATCATCAATCATGTATACCCATGTAAGCAACATCGTAACAACAACATAAAATGTGTGATAAGACTATCTTTGAGTCTCCAGTATACAAGGGGGTCCCACCTACTAGTATTATATATCATTATCATAGTTTAAATAATAGGCTTTAGCAATACTTTGCGGGCGAAATCCTCGTTGCAATATTTATCGTCAACAAGGAGCACTTCCTTAGATAGTTTTTAGGATGAAATTCTCTTCCAATAAAATCCCTAATTTTCTTGTATGACAACAATGAAGTTTTTGGTTACCCAGTGAAAGGTGCTCTATTTAGTCAAGCTTTGAGACCATGTTAAATTTTGAGCTTCTATTAAGTTATTTTCAATTTACTAGACAATAATAGCATAACCAGGATCACTGAAAGAAACACAATCAAAAGGTACACAACATTTATCCTCGGAAACCATCATGGGGGAGAAAACCCAACAAACACTTCCTTAATATAGATTTCCAATACAATGCTAAGATAATAAAACAAACACTAGAGAATACAAGACTTAGCAATGCACCTCTCTCTTCCTTCTTCCGGAAACTACAACTTCCTTCAAACTTGTGCATTAGATGAGTGACTTGAGTGAGTGAGTGAATGAGGCACTAGCCACTCTTATTTATACTAGATGAGGAGTGCTAGGGTGGTGTCTCTTCATCAAGTAGGGCCAACTTCTTCACTTAGTGGTTAAAACCACTTTAATTATCCGTAGGGGCCGACTTCTCAATTAGCATCATATAATTAGGGTTTGACCAATCCACAAAAGGGGATTTGGTCATACATAAGTCCCGACATGATCAATCCAAAAAAGTGGATTGAGCCTTAATATAATAACTCAATAATAAGTAGAATATACTTCACAGTTACAATATTTCAACAATATGAAGGTTGGCTCGTGATGAGATCCCCTTTCTCTCAGTTATGCAACTGAGAGCCATTGCCCTAGTTTGGTGACCAGATGATGACAATTTCATACCACTAGATATCCATGGATGTGATAGGTCATCTCGTGATGAGACCTCCTATCCTTCAACTAACCTTTTAATCATTTCTTTATTATATTGTGGGTCCACTTTGTGGGCGAAATCCTCGTTGCGATTTTTATCGTCAACAAGGAGAACTTCCCTAGATAGTTTTTAGGCTGAAATTCTCTTCCAATAAAAACCCTAATTTTATTGTATGACAATAGTGACATTTTTGGTTACCCAGTGAAAGGTTCTCTATTTAGTCAAGATTTGATACCATGTTAAATTTAGAGTTGCTATTAAGTTATTTTCAATTTACTAGACAATAATAGCATAACCAGGATCACTGAAAGAAATACAATCACAAGGTACACAACATTTATCCTGGGAAACCCTCATGGAGAAGAAAACCCAACAAACACTTCCTTAATATAGATTTACAATACAATGCCAAGATAATAAAACAAACACTAGAGAATCCAAGACATAGCAATGCACCTCTCTCTTCCTTCTTTCAGAAACTGCAACTTCCTTCAAACTTGTGCACTAGATGAGTGACTTGAGTGAATGAGTGAATGAGGCACTAGCCTTTCTTATTTATACTAGATGAGGAGATCTAGGGTCGTGTCTCTTCATCAAGCAGGGCCAACTTCTTCACTTAGTGGTTAAAACCACTTTAATTATCCGTAGGGGATGACTTCTCAATTAGCATCATATAACTAGGTTTTGACCAATCCACAAAAGGGGATTTGGTCACACATAAGTCCCGACATGATCAATCCACAAAATCATATCGAGCCTTAATATAAAACTCAATAATAAGTAGAATATACTTCACAGTTACAATATTTCAACAATATGAAGGTTGGCTCGTGATGAGACCCCCTTTGTCTTATCCATGCAACTGAGAGCCATTGCCCTGGTTTGGTGACCAAATGATGAAAAATTCATACCACTACATATCTATGGACATGATAGGTCGGCTCGTGATGAGACCTCCTATCCTTCAACTAACCTTTTAATCATTTATTTATTATATTGTGGGTCCCCTTTATTCAAATACAAGCATTTCATTTCTTTCTTGGGTGATCCCTGGGCGAAGAATTTGGAAGTTTTATATAAGGATATATCTTTTACCCAACACCAACCCCTCTGGGCCTTTATCCCCTTCTTCCCATAGAATGAGGGACAACCCCTTCTTGGGTCAATATACCCTAAAATCCATAGAAAAAAGGAAATGGAGGAGAATAATGATGGAAAGTGGTAAGTATGGTTGGGAGTGGTACGATGGATCATTAAGGGAGTTCCCAATAGAAAACCTGTCCCCAAGGAAAACCATTTACTAGGGCACAATGTCAACCACCAAGGTGAAGCGGGAAAAAAGGCATAATGTCCAAGCACATATCATGAAATCTAGAGCAATATAAGATACAACATAATCAAATGGATTAAATATTGAAATGATTCTCACCATAACACTAACTTGTACCTCATGGAGCAAGGCCAATTGCCTTCTGGAAGCCAACTGGTCTGGTGGATGCCATCTGTAAACCTGTGACCATCTGTGGTTGTGAGTGGGTTTTCCATCTGTGAAAAAGGGTATTATTGGTCATGTAGTCTCTTGGCACTCCATATATGGAACCTGAGGGACTCGATACAGCATCTCCTTAGTTATCCACAAAATGGGGATAATAGTACCTGATCTCGATATGCTTGGAAAACATTGGGTTCTCTATCAACTCCACACAACTCTTCTTGTCACACCAGATACAAGTCACCTCTAACCCAAGATCAAACAATTCTGTAAGAAACTTCTGAAGCCACACTACTACGCTACTAGGTGAACACACTTTTATATACAATGGCTCAACTGTATAGAGCACCAGACTAGTCTTCTTCCTGTTGATCCCATACCGAAGAAACATCCAGATGTACTCTTTTGGTTTGCAACACTACTATCCCAATCTGAATCAATAAATCCTTGCAAGCTTTTCTCAAGATTTGAAGCATATCTGAGTCCATAATCAATTATACCTTTCAGGTACCTCATCACATGTTTTGTTTCAATCAAGTGAACATGTCTCGACACAACCATATAGGGACTCAATGTGTTCACTACAAACCATATATCTGGTCTTGTGTTCGTTACATACATCAATGAACCAATCATGTGTCAATACATGGTGGCATCCATTGTCTCTGAAGATGTATCATTTAATAAATTCTTATTCATCACCATCGATGAAGGCATGGATTTACAATCCATCATTTTGAATCTCTTCATTGTATCTACAACATATTTTCCTTAGCACAGGAAAAACTCGTTTGGTTTCTAGCACACCTCTAGACCCAAGAAATAATGCATCATACCCAGGTATTTCATATACCAATCCTTCTGACTGGCTTCCTCCTCTGTCAGTGAAATAAGGGAATCCTCCTAGGAGATGTCACATCTCCTAGAAGTATTTGAAGCTACGGTATAACCTCCTCAACTCATGGAACTTGTCTGTCAGTCCTGGAAGATGTCTCTCTCTCCCATCTGAATATGATGAGAAATACTTTCTGAATGAAAGTCTCTAAGTCATCGGCTCTCTCTGAGATCAGTATCACTTTGAGTCTCCTATGAATGGTCATCAGGAGGATTCTCTTCCCTACTGGATAGTGAGGGATGACTCCCTCTAAACCCTAGCTTCTTTTGATCTTGTACTTGGTTTGGCCTCCTACATCACCATTGGTGGAGTCATATGCTCCTCATGAAATGACTTATGAATGCTATAAGTCTTTGAATCATGCAAAGTGTCACATGACCATGCTAGTCACTTCCTAGTTACTGCAATGATTCTGGGTAGGCCCTTCTAGCTCTAATAACTCTTCTTGATGATATGAGGAGTGATCAACTACACTAGATGAATTTTTTTGGTCATCTTTGGAGCCTTCTACTCCTTACAATCAATCTTCATATGAGATACTCTGTATCTCACAAAAGTATCCTTCTTCATCCTATTTTTATTTGATACATGGATGTATGCGGTTGAGTATACTACTTCTTATCTAGGTAGTCTACTTCATGTCTCAAACTAGAGACCATCTAATATGTTGCCTCCTGCAACCGTCACTATATATTTCCTCAAAGTTATCACCTATGACTTTCCTGGAACAAGACCAACACCAAGAGAAAACAATAGAAAAGAATAATACTCTTATAATATTAGTAAAAACAATAACAAGAACAATCGGCATAGATCTCCTTCTCAGAGCTATCACTTGTGACCTTCCTGGAACAAGAGCAAAAATAAAAAATACAATAATGAGAAATAGGAAAAACACTCTTCTAGTGTTGTGACCAATCATTCCTTCATGATAACCTGCCCGAGACAAGAGTAATAAGAGAAAAATCATTTCCAATATAATATCATTTTCATAAGAACATATCTATGTTAGCAAGAATAAAAGACAATTCCATGGTAATCAACATATCATTACCAATGTGACCTGCCTAGAAGCAAAACAAGAAGTATCTCCCAGAGGATATGTTAGTTCATCTTGAAAACAAGTACAATAAGAATTTATATCAATAATACTCACATGGTACCAAGTATTCATTGTATTTAGCAATAATAGAACCTTTGAAGGATTGTAGTCAAAACTCTGGTGTTTACTTGTAATGTTGAAATTATCAAACTTGATATGTACAAATTGGAAACTTATCCATTTAATTAATCAAACCTGGAACCTGGATTCTTATCTTCAAGAATGAGTGTTGTTGCTTTTCTTCTGAGTCTCCTTCACTCAAGATGCCAAGTATTCTCTCCAACCTATCTCATGTACTAAGACACTATGCTTTCTTAACATAATTCTGAGTTAGGGAATATAATGCAATTAAACTCAAAAATATCAACCTTAATCAATTTAATACTTTGAATAGAGTTATCATATAGATTTAACTTTGACCAGAGGTTAGTATGATAGTCATAAATTCAATAGATCAAAAGATGTCCATAAGATCATAATAATTTCATAAAAACTGAAGGCACATCAAAACAATCAAATCTAGAGTGTGTTGTTCCTCTGAATGTGTTGGATCTCAGATCCTACTGGATCTACAATTGTTGCTTGGAAAAAATATCCCTTCTACTACAAACACCCTCAATATAATGATATCGTTCAAACATATACAAGTACATACCTCTGACAACAACGGAAGGTAGCAACACCATTTGGCCCAGTGGAAAGCAACAATGAATCCAAAAACTTCAAATTTCTCCAACTTGAAATATAAAGGTATCTCAAGATGCGCTAGGGTAAGGCACACTAGGACAACCAAAAATTAGGCCCAACATTTTACAGAAACTTCATTGGTCCAAAAGAACTGCAACTAGTAATGCAACTGCTACTAAAACTGGTGTTGCAACTAATACTATAAATTGCGCTACAATTGCCACAAAGAAACTGGCATGAAGGAACTGGAACGAAGGAACTGTCACTGCAACTGGTACTACAAACCTAGGGTTTTATGAGGAAACCCTAATTTCTTAACTTCATAAATTTGCAGATTTGATCTGGGGAAATAATGTTCCCTACTTAGGTGACCTTCATTATGGTTTCAATAAGTTCTCAACGAGCTTGACAATGGGGGAAACTAAGGATCTTCCTTCCAGCAGTTAGAATGTTATGAAGGAAAGTATCTTTGATACCATGTTGAAATTTTGGTATGTTCATTTAACCATAGACAATGTCACATCATTGTCACCCAACCATAGGAATTCATGTATTCCACCCCCAAGCACACTCACCTTTAATAAGAATAATTCTGGCAAGCCTACTCCAGAACCAATAGAAAAACCCTAGTCACAACTGCTGCAACAACAACACAATATCCATACAAGGAGAATGTACCTTTTCTCCAAGAGAAGTGCACAAGAGAAATACTCACGACTGTTACACTACTCTTCCAGAATTTCTCCCCTTCCAGTTGTAGCTGTTGCTCCCAGACTTGTGCATCTCTAGTTGCAACTGTAGTCTTCTAGACTTGTGCACTTTCTAAGTGAGTGTGTACAAATGAACTAGGCAACTGCAAATTTATGCTAAATTGTCTAGTTGAATGGGGTTGACTTCTCCTTCTAGATGTGTCTATTACTTTAATATTATTTCTCTTGAGGCCGACTTCTCTCCTAGGGTTTTCTAACATTTGTTTAATGGTTCACTTGCTTCCAAAATATTCTATTCTAAGTCAAAGTTTATACGTGGAGGTTAATACCTCCCGCAACTACAAAAACATCAGAAAGTCCTTGTAGGACTACTAGTTTGGGCAATAACAAGTTCCATAGCTCTTTCGCTCACTTTCATTCAAGCTAAGAGATGACTCCCTTTCATTATAAACCTTTTGAACTTTGTTTTTCCAATGAATGTGGGATATATCATTTTGCAAAAATACTTTGTTTCTCCCTCATACTTCAACTCTGAATAATATTTTTGTCATCTGTTTGGTTCGATCCTTGGACCTATCTTTTGCAAGGTTATTATGTTCCTCAAGTTCTTGTTATTCTTATGCAGTCCCAAATATTTTTCACACACAATCATCTTGTTTTTATGACGTTGTTGTTCCGGACTAAACACAACATCTCTTCTACATCTTCGAACTTGTATTTGCAATGTCACTTTGTCCAGCCTCCATTCACTATTTCTCATCATGCCTGCTATTTTGTGCACATTTACTTAAGTGTTCTCATTCTTGATTCAGGGTAGACACATAACCATGTGTGCATATACTTAATAACAGGCAAGAATGTTCTCATATTCATTTTTCTGTCTTGATTTGCAATATGGTTGATCTACTTTTCTCCCTGTCATTGACAACATTCAGTCTCCCTCTACCTGTGATATAAATGTTAACCTTTGACATCAATGACAACACAATTTCCAATAGATATATCAAAATAATTTACCCAAATGTTTTCTTAGAGTTTCATATTTCCAACGAGCCATCTCTTGCTTAATTTGGCCTTCTAAAACTCAATATACGACTCTTGGAAGTTAGCACCAACAACCATTAATTTTGTTTTCATATTTATTTTGGACTGTTGATCTATTAGTTTATTATTTATTCCACACGCATTGGGAAAAAGTAGTTTTATGGGTTTATATTGTATTTTCCACCCATAGTAGTTTGAATGTGAAGCTACATGAAGAATGGAATGTGGAGCGCGTGCTAATATATTAACTGCATGCCCGTGCATATTTGGGACCCCAACAAATCTGGGACATCCGACATCTGGGAGAACCAATAAAAAATGTCACAAGTGTGAAAACTCCAGATGTCGGGATGAGATATCCTAGAAATCTGGAACCTCCTAAAAACCAAAAATCCATAAAAATATGGAACCTCACATATCTGTTTAAAAAAACATCTGGGTCAAAGACATATCTGAGTTCTATGAAATCCAGGTCCCCTTAAAATCCATATACCTGGAATCATCCAGCATCTGAGCCCATATGGGCATCAGAGGCATCTGACCCATCCATACATTAGAGTTATCCAACCAATCTGGGCATACAACATCTAGGACCATCCACTAAACACCCCAACAAACCGTTCCTCGGATCTATATCCAATGACCTGTTCAGTGAGCATACCACATAATCTACCTTGATAGCAGACCACATCACTTACCTTGTCAACATGCCACATCACCTTCCATGTCAGGATGATACATCATCTTCCACATGGATCTAGAGGAAACGTCATTCGAACCGAATGAAAGTACACAAATTTTGAGGGCCACAACTTTGTGTCCTGAACTTGGAATGAGAATTTTTTTATTTCATCGGAAATCTCTCGACGAGTAGAAGATGATGTTGACGTTAAAATTAGGAAATGATGACATTGAGTGAATACGTTTTTTAACAATATCTAGCTCCTTATTTTTTCACTCATTTTTTTTATTCCCTTGTTTTTCTCAAACTCCTAGTCGTCACAATTTCCCTTATTTTTTACAAATATGTAAAAATGTACAACTAAAATAAAGTTAACTAATTAAAAATTGTTAAAAAATCATAATATAAGATAAAATTTATAAGGGTCTCCATTATTTTACGAATAACTCATATCATAATGGGGGGTTGTTGTACAAAATACAATATGAGATAAAAATATTTTCTCATTTTGGCCTACTTTTAGAGATTATTTATAATAATAAGACTATCTTCATCTCTAGGAAATTTATAGAATTCTGCAATGGATTTGGGGTCAAGCATGTAAATTATTCCACTTATTACCTCTAGGGAAATGGTGGAATCCACAAATATAAACTTGATAAAGATCTTGAAAAAGATTATATAGGAGATAAACCTTTTCAATGGCATACTCAGCTCTTGTATGCAATATGGGTTAACCGCACTAGACAAAAATGGGCATAGTAAGGCTCCTTTCCCTTTGATATCTGGGTATGAAGCTATCATGCCAATTTAACTTGAGTTGGCCTCCTTTAAACTTGCTTTATGTAAGGTATTTGGCTAGAAGGGTGTGGACACCCTTGCCCAATTCCTTAAGGAGACGTAATTTGGGGTTTCTCCAGCACYCAAGACTCGCACTAGTTGGGAAAGTGGGCACCTTGGGCATGAAAACACACYGAGGGACTTTCCCAAGCATGAGGCAAAGCATAAGGCAAAAGCGACCAAGAGAAGGGGYGCACCAAAGAGGTTGGGGCGYGTCGACATGAGGAGTGTTTCCAAGGTTGGGGCATGTCATTCCTAAGGRTTGTGAAGGTTAATGAGTGCACAGGTTCATTTGTGGATGTCGATCCACAAGGGGTCACGTYAGTTAATTTAGGCATGTTGGTCTACAAAGGGGCATGAAAAACACAAAGGACATGACGATTTGTGAAGRTGACATTTGTAGCCCATATAATATCAYAAGGCACATAGCTAGGAAGGCATATAGCAAGTGAAGAGGACAATATCAACTCCACTTGGTAGGACTTATGTTGCCTTGAGGTGATTTTTTGGACAGAGTTGGGGAAACCTTCTTTGGGTGGAGTATAACAACATGCATGGTGAMTTTGGAGTTGGGAAACATTGTTGTAGTTCTGGGTGAGGTATGTTATAAGATATAACCACARGTCTGTGTGAAGTATTGCGACAGAGAAGAGACATTGAGTCTATGGTGGGTGCTCATCTAGGGTGCATTGCAGGATTTGAAAAATTTGTTGTGACAGGTGAATTTAGGTGTGAAAAATATGTGTATGAATGTCTTTGTGAGGCGAGGTGTGTCATGCAACTTTTCCCAAGTTGTAAACCAAACTGGTAGTACTCATATTGTAACTATTTCACAATAATAATACTTAGCCAGGTGTCAAACACATTTTTTTCCTCCCACAATATATCTATGTGTCTCTTGTCTATTTCAAAAGTGTTATCTTTGTTTCACATGTTCATGGACATATGCTTAAGTGAATAAGTGTTAATTTGTTAAAAAATTGTCTACCATTAAGGATTCCTGGGATTCCTTAAGGATACTATTAAGGAACAATACTACCATGTTGGAAGTTATGATGACCTGTATACAAGATGGACCACACTGCAGAAGGAAAGGGACCAAACAATGCCAGAGTTCACAAATATCTTCCATACCTTGCGCCTCAAGTTGGGTATCGAATATTCTGAGTGATATCTGGTGCTCAAGTGTCGCAAAGGTCTGCATAGATAAATCCAGATTGAAATGGATTTTCTGGATATTTCATCCTTGGGTGTAGCCTATCTGTTGGAATATTGGTTGTTGTCATTGATGTCAACCCTAGTCATTGGTTGTAGTCATTGATTTCAACCCTAGGCATTGGATTTTGGAACCCAAAGTTGATCGAAGTAGATAGAAATGAAGGAAATTACACATGAAAATACAACACCCATGGATGGATAGTATAATTCATGCCACTTCCGGTGGTATGTGGCACGTCACGTGGATCGTCACGATTGAGGAGAAATGAATTTTTGAAGATGACAATGTGAATTGAAGCAAAAACTACATGTCGGTCCTAATGTTAAAAGGAAGTGACATAAAGGGTATAAAAACATATTATTATACATTCATTTTAAAACAAACACGAGTTTTTTAATGAACTAGGATATATAAGTCGATTTTTAGAGGAAATATGAAGTAAAGAAGGTTGAATTTCAAGGGAGGATGAAGTCTTTTGGTGATGTGTTTTAAGGTATGTTATTTACAGGTTATCTACCATTTTCACTATAACTTTGTTTCTAGAACGATTAAAATGGTGAAATTAAGATGATATTGAGAAGACATATCTAGGTACCCGTGGTAAAAATTTCAACTCTTTATTCGCTACACTTTTGGAGATACACTCTGTGGAAGATAGGGTTTTTGACTAGTCCTGAATCTAGTCATAAACATGTGTTCTGGGTAAAAAAGTCATAACGTATTCATAGAGAATCCAAATGAAGTGAGACCAATTTCAGTGGAAATATTACGGGCTGTATTTTCTTGTGTAAAAATTTCATAATCTTATGTTAAATATTGAGGGCGGAGAATTATGTACAAGTTCGCTCTCCTGAATAAACCAGAATTGAATAACGTCTACCATTTTCTCTATAAATCCTTTTCTGGGAGGATTCAAGGAGTGAAAATTGGAGACGTTTCAGAGAATACATTGAGTAATATTATCTATAGGATCAAAGTATTCAAATAAGTGAATAATTTCAGAAGTTGAAGAAGTCTCATGAAGCATTATTAGGTTCTATGTGATGGTTGGTTGATGGTGATAATTTAATGTAAAGTTTTACTATCTCTCATATATTCTTGGGTGGAAGGAAGGGGAAATGATGGAGAGGTCAACCCTCTCTTGATATTGGAGGATTTCGTATTCCTTTTGGAGGTTTATCCCTCCCTTTATATTTGGAAGATGTATCTTCCCTTGGAAGTCATTACTTCCCTTGAATAATAACTATTGATTATTTCTCATATATTGTGCATGGTGTATTGTGGTGTATTGGTGTAACTCTTCTACTATTGTTCATTGATCATTAGATATAATTGAATATATAATCTAGTTGAAGTATAACTTGATTTTTTTTTTT
>ML784468.1:866969-878954 GCA_009831015.1 Picea engelmannii | reverse complement strand
ACAGATCTCTGATGTAGAGTCCTTTTCGATCAAGTTGTTATCCCTTTGATACTCTGGAACCTCTTTAAAACCTGTGAAAAATGACCTGATCCGTCCTTAGCTTTCAAAAATGTTTTTTCTTCTTTAACCAGCTAACTCGCCTTATGATTCGCTGGTTAGCTGGTGAAAGCACTGCCTTTCACCAGCTAACTGGTCATAAAATTGTGTTGTGCGCTGATGAAAGCTCTGCCTTAGCCAAAAATGAACTTTCATCTCCAAAACTACAATTTCATCAAAAAATTCAATGTGTCTCTGGTTTATCCCCTTGCATGTTCACAGTGACTTGAGCAAGCACTTGCAAATCTGGGTGTGATTTTTTCTTTTGCTTCAATTTTTTTATTTTCCTTTTAAGGCGCTTTGCTAGCCACCATAGACTGTTATAGTCTTTGGTGATTTTCTGTTTCCTCTTCTTTTCCTTGACACTTTCACAAGCCATCTTTTCAAATGCAGCATTGGTTTCTACAAAATTATCAGACAGTTTCTTGTATCTTTCTTTTATTACCCTCTCTAATACCTCCTGCTGAGCGATCACTTCTTTGAGATGCTTGATTTTCTGTGTTTTCTTCAACTTAGTTCTCTTTGATGTTTCCCCTTCCTCGGTGTGAGTAAAGGTCTCATAATTCTGTGCAAACTCAATGGAATGTTCAGGACTTTTGATGACAGGGCTCTCATCTTCTTGCTCTGGTTCTGAGTCTGTGTATGGCAGGTTCAAGATGTTTGTTTTCCTTTCTGTAGGCTTCTCTGTAGTAGTTTCAAAATTCAATTTTTTCTTTGACCCGTGAGATTTCACACCCGATATTCTATCTTCTGGAGGTCCTGGAAGGGTTCTCCTCTTCCTCGAGCTTCTTTGAGGAGTCAATTGCTTCTTTCCAGCTTTCCCCTGTTCATTCACAGGCTGAGTTTGAGTTTCAAAGCCCTCCCAAAAAAGAAAATGCTGCCAGGTCCTTTCCTTCTGTCTTAGCTCCTCCAGAATGATCAATTTAATAAGGCCAAAGTGGCAAAGAGTATTCTTCATGCTTATAGGTTCAACTCTAATCTTTTTACAGACCTTAGTTAAGCTCTTGTGCAAGAAGAAAGGTAGATATAGGAGAGTTTTACCTGTGAAATGGTCTAAGAGCTTGAAATGATACAACATCAGTTTGTCATACCTGCATTATGAAGTTATGTAGAGTTGGATGCCCTTAAACAAATCCTACCACTCATCTTCTAAATGGGAAACTGGCATGCTCTTCTTCCATGCATTATGCCTGAATTCTTCCTTCAAATATGCTCTGAAATTTAAGTTTTTGGTGGTAGTCATTTTGAACCAACTCTGTCCTGATCTTGGTAAGTTGGTCGCTGCAGCGATGGCAGCTTCATCCAAGATGATCTCTAAGGACCCAACATAGGCTTTATTTCCATCAAACATTTTAGCAAACGCTTCTACTGTTGATTGATGACAGCCATTCTGTAACCTTTCAACAAATTCCATACAACCTGCGTTTGAGAAGTGTTTTTGCACTTCTGGATGCGTCTGTAGGAAGGATAGACTGTCCAATTCTTTTCTCAGTAAAGAACCACTGCGTCTCCTCTCCATCTACAACTCAAAACCCGAGATGATTTTGCACACCAAACTCTGCACTCTACTGTTCAGGCCAAGGTCTTGCACTGGTGAAAGCACTCGACTCTGTCTTTCAACATTAAAAACTTAACATACATTTGTGAGTGATGCATGTTGGGGAAGCGATGAGCCAGTTTGATGTCGTCAACCAAGTAGTACTGCACCTGTACCTGCAATGATGGATTCAAATTCACCATTTCCGATGCCATGATTGTGAAGCATGCGTTACTAAATGAGATCCGCTTTGAAATCCGAGTTAGACGTGCAAACCTGAGTTTCCATCATTATCCACTTTCACCAGTGCATCACACTTGATTGCATGACGTGGGCTGAGCGTATCATCATTTGATTTCTTAAAATGATCAAAATTTGGACCAGGGGTCAAATTTTAGCCCAAAAATCAACGTTCTCATAATTTCCTGAAAACCAACGAGAGCGTAGCCCTCACCATCACGAACCCAACGCAATCTGTTTCGTCTCAAACAGACATCGGGAGTGAGAGATATCGCGATCTGTCTGGATCGTCAAACAGGAAAAAAAATGGATGCTGACTGTGAAGTCCGTACAGATGCTGACGTGGCATGATCATACACTGACGTGGTGGCCATACGATAACATGGAAAAGGTGATGTGGTAGTTTTGGATTGGCTGACATCTAGGTGAATCGTGTTGTGACACGTGGCATCATTTTCGGCAAATGGTGTGGTGCCACGTGGCCCAGTCATGTGCCGCCACGTGGCACCCCGGTATTGGCTGTTGGTTATTCAAAATAATATGGAGTCCATGGGAGTCGAACCCTGGACCTCCCACCTGGGTGGAGCACCTTTTCATGGTGTGGGTTACCAATAGCCCACGCTATGTTCTTTGTTATATCTATGGTTTCAATTACATTTAAATTGAATTAATATGTGAGTTTGGGCGCGGACAGGGTTGGGGCTAAGCCCTAGCCCCCTTTCACATACGACCACCACATGACCATATGTGCACATATTTAAATGGACCCTGCGCGCGTTTTAAACACTTGGCGCTAAACCATTGGGTTTAGGAACCTAGCCTTTTTGTGCGGGAAAACAAGGTCACATGACCCCCATATGCCCAGGTGCTAGGCGGTTAGGGGCTGGCGCGCCCATAACCGTCCTACATTTTTCACCATTGGCATGGTTGCGCCTGGTGTTGGGTTTTCACGCTATTTATTGCGTGTGTGCCAGGTTCATTTAAAAAGGGTGCATTTTGGCGAACCAATTTCAGCAAGGTTGAAGGAGGAAAATGGAGGAGGCCTAACTTCATCTTTTGGCCGATTGAGGTGCTGTAAAAGCCCAGCTAGGGATTTTTGTACGTCCTAAATTCATTGGCACTGTTATCAAGGCCATTTGAAGACTTATTTTGTAGGTTATTCACCATTGAAGTTTCAGCAAGCTCCAGGGAGCTTGAAGCCCTCATTGATCGAGGACATGGTTTGGTGAGCCTATGTTTTTTTTCTGTGATTGAATAATCATTTTTGGCTAATTGATATGCTCTGAACACATTGGGACAGTTTTTAGAGGCTGTTGAGGACTTTTACAGGTTTTTTTTCCAAAGAGAATCTCAGGGAAGCTTATGGCCACATGTAGAAGAGGTCATGCCCGGATGAGCCATGATCCGTTTTCAGAGTTCTATTAGTCATTTTTGGGGTTTTTATGTGTTCTGATATCAATGGTACAACCTGTTTTTCCATTGGAGTTGAGCAACATCTTGTAAAATAACTTTTGACAAATTAATCCCAGAGAGCCAAGTCCATTGATGGAGGCTCAAGGAGATGTAGCCCGGAGGGGGGTGAACTCCTTTATTAGCTTGTTCTTGTTGTGAGTTTGATGGTTTATTTGCTGTAAGTTGTGTTGCTGTGTATTTGTTTAAAGTACATATTTAACCATTTAAAAGAACATACCCTCACACATAAGCATTTACAAGAAGATACATGAACTTAACACATAAGTTTATCTTGCATATTTTAACACATGAAGCAAGGTCCTGTAAAGTTTATTTTAATGAAGTAGAGGGTGCTTGCATAGCATAAAAAGTCAACCTTCTATTTTCAGATCATAAAACGTGGATAAATCACACGTGATTCCTGCTTTCACCAGCTAATGGCCCGTGAGAAGCGCTCCTCAGCTATTGAAAATCATTGCTTTCACCAGTGCACGACCCGTGAGAAATGCTCCTTAGCTGTTGAAAATCACCACTTTCACCAGCTAACCATCATATTTAAAACATGTGTTAGCTTTTGAAAGCATTTTATGAAAATTTTAAAGAGAAGACCTTTATGGGTCGTCTTATTTCTAAGACAAAAATCAAAACCTAAGTCTTGCTACTAGAAAAGCTCAAAACCAAACTTGAGAAAGCTACCAATAGCCATGTTATCAACCACAAAATGCAACCATAGTGACGGATTCATTTTGTGAGCTAACATTTGGCTCCAACTGGGATGGGCATCTCCTTGTGAGGTGACCAAGAACCTAGCTAGACTCAGTAGCCTTTATTACAAAATTAAAAAGAAATCTGAAAAATAGTTTTGCTGGTACCATTGGGCATGGAGTTATTCAAATGACGGAAACAAAGAAACATAACTGAAAAATAATATGTACAAGTAGAATAGGGCTTTTAAGAAAATCCTTATGAAAAATAGGTCTTCAGAAAGCGCCCGTTGAAAGGGCCACCTGCTACTTCCTCGCTTGAAAGATTTTGGAGAACAAAGGTATTGTTCTGCTGCACCGCTGTTATGACAAAATGACCTGTCCAGAGAGCCTCAAATTTTTCTTGTTTCCCCTTCTCTTGCCTTGTTGCATCCCACTTTAATACTAAATCCCCTGTTTTGAAGACATTTGATTTGACTTTCTTATCGAAGATCTCCTTGATTTTTTCTTGATGTAATTCTATTTTTTCCAAAAGCTTCTCTCTATCTTGCTGTAGCTCTACCAAATTATGAATTCTCCAGGTCAAATCACTTGGTTCATAATCAGTTTCTTGTAAAAACTTTGCAACTGGTAGTGCAAGTTGAATAGGAAATATGGCTTCAGTACCATATACCAACTTGAATGGAGATGTTCCAATTGATTTCTTACATGTAACCCTGTCAACCCACAAAGCAAACTTCAGCTTGGAATCCCAGCCTCTGGCATTTTGTTCAAGAAAATTCTTTATAATCCTGACTAAACTCTTGTTGGATGACTTAGCTAAGCCATTCCCTTGAGGATAGTAAGCAGTGGAATGTACCAGCTGAATTCCCATCTCTTCACACAATTTCACCAAGTGTTTATCTTTGAATGCAACAGTGTTATCAATGACTATTCTCTTCGGGAAGCCAAATATAGAAAATATGTTTTCTTGCAGAAAATTTATGATGACAGTATGATTGGTGTTTTGGGTGGGAATAGCCTCAATCCACTTTGTAAAGTAATCGGTGGCAACAAGGATCCACCAGTCCTGACCAATAGAAGGTGGGTGAATCTCACCTATGAAGTCCAGGCCCCATTGCTGGAAAGGCCCTGTGACCACTATAGGTTTGAGGGGAAGAGACTTCAGTTGTTGTTTGCCTTCAAATCTTTGACACTTGTCACATGTTCTCACAAACTCACACACATCTGAAAATAAGGATGGCCAGTAGTAACCAGATCTTAGGATTTTATGTGAATTGGTTTTCCAATAGTGATGTCCCCCTCATTCACTATTATGGAATTCAATCATGACCTTAGTTGCTTCTTCTTGGTTTATGCACCTCAACAATAAACCTATTGGATTTTTCCAAAACAATAAATTTCCATTGATGTAGAAATTTATGGCTTTGAGCTTCAAAGCCCTTCCTTGTGTTTTTTTCAAACCTGATGGAACTGATAAAGTTTGCAAAAAATAAATAATGTGACTGTACCATTTGCAATCAGCTAGGTGAGCTGAGACCTTCATTTTTCACCTTATTTATCCTCTGAAGACTGAACGTTATCTGCATTAATACTTACCAAATTTATTTCGAGCAACCTGCAATTTTCTTCTGCTAGAAGTTTGGCAAGACCCTGACCCTTCACAAGTTTTGCTGGTTTTATTTCAACATCGAATTCAATCATCTGTGCTATCCACTTACTCCTTTTTCCATCTATGTCAGGTTGTATAAGTACATCTTTAACTGAACTGGAGGGAACGAAAGCTATTACCTTTTCCTGAAGGATGTAAACTCTTAAAGCTTTCAACGACTTGTTAAGTGCATATGCTTGTTTCTCCAAAAATTCATAATTTACCTCTGCATCCCTCAAGACCTTACTGAAGAAGGCAACCAACTACTCCTGATCATTGGCATTTTTCTGCAAGAGTACTGCTGTGATTGTATCACTTGAAGTAAATGAAAAAATGTAAAATACCTTGGAGAAATTGGGGCTGATCAAAACAGGGGTTGTTGTGATGGCTTCCTTGATGGCATTGAATGAGTGTCTGGCTTCTTTAGTCCATTTTACCTCAGATTCCTTTCTTAACATAGCAGTGATATGCTTTGTGAGTTCTGCGAAGTTTACTATAAACCTTTTGACAAAGTTTATAGTCACAAGGAAAGACTGAATGTCCTTCTTTGATCTAGGAAGAGACAGATTTTTAATTGCTTCTACCCTTTTTGGGTCAATTTTCACCCCATCAGCTGAGACAATATGCTCAAGTAATTTCCCTTCCCTAAGTGAAAAATTTGATTTTTTCGGATTAATAGAAATGCCATACCTTCGACATTTCATAAATGTCCTTTTTAAGTGATGCAAATGAAGTTCATGGCTGCTTGAGAAAACAGTGATATCATCGAGATATATCAGGACAAATTTATCTTTTTCTGCAACGAAAGCAATGTCCATTTACCTTTGGAATGTCACTCCTGCATTCATCAATCCAAAGGGCATCTTCTCGTACATAAACATACCCCATGGAGTAGTAAAAGCAATCTTTTCTTTATCGTCCAGATGGACAACAATCTGGTTGTATCCGGAAAACCCATCAATAAAAGACATCACCTTTGATCCTGACACCTTTTGCAAAATATGCTCCATTTTGGGCAGAGGGTAGTTGTCCTTTCTAGAGAACTTATTCAAATTTCTCAATTCAACACAGAGTCTGATCTCCCCATTCTTCTTCCTGACCGGTACGATATTCACAATCCATTCTGAATATCTGAGGGGAATGATGATGTGGGCATCGAATAGTTTTTTAATTTCCCTTTCCATTATAGGCAGTAAGAAAGGATTGAAGGATATAAGCTTCTGCCTGAATGGTTTGGTGTCTTTATTCAAGGGAATCTTATGCTGAATTACCTCTGTGTCAAAAGTCTTCAAATCATCATATTTCCAAGCGAAAATGTCAGCAAACTCCTTTAGCAATTCTCCATAATCAGCCCTTTGTTTTTCAGTCAAATGTGAGGCTAAGTTGAGATACTTAGGATCTTGTTCGCTAGCTACATTGTACTGCAAAACTTTTGAATCTTTTTCCCCACTTTCCAATTTGACAGCCACATCATTATTATCGAACAACATTTCCAATGGGACCAAACCTTTAAGAATTCTGTTGGTAGATAGCTGGACTATTTCATGTGCTGCGATTTTGCTTCTGAATTGTGGCTTCTCAATTTCATTGTCATGTTCATTCTCCTGATCGGTCTGCAGATCTGCAAACTCATATATCACTGCAAGAAATCTAGTGAGTTCAGCATCGTCTTCAAAAACCTTCCAAAATTTTACATTATCAGGGAGAGAGGGCCTATATTTAACTTGAATTTCATAAGTTAATTTATGAGGCAGAGGGGGTATGAATGCACAAGAAGACACAACTAATGAATAAACCAATTCATTCATTACTCTAGGTACATATGCAATTTTAAAATCTGCAAAATTGTGAATTGCCTTCAACACTTCATCTCTGTATGCTTTCAGCCCGACATGCTTTGCTTGAAAGGACTTATTGACCTGCTGAATAATTAAATTTGCATCTCCAAACACCTGCATTTTTTTAATTTTCCTTTCTTTGGCTGCATTAAGCCCCAGAAGTAGTGCCTCATACTCAACAATATTATTAGTCACTTTAAAATCAAGTTTAAAGGACAAATGAGAAGTTTTCTTAGAAGGGGAGATCAATACCACTCCTGCTCCTGCTGATTCTTTAGTGCAAGCACCGTCAAAGAACATGGTCCAAAGATCATCTTTTGCTATTTCTGTGAACTGTGGGCTTTCTGAGCAACAATGTATCAGGTAATGAATCATCAATTTGCAAAATGCAAGATCCCATACCTGTGTCGACCGAATTTTTCTCGTCACTGATTACATATGCCAACTGAGATTCCCTTTATAGCCTTCTGTTCACCCCTCCAAAAACAGGGATAGTAGTGTAGGAGAGATCTATTTGAAGAGTGCCACCTAGCCTCTTCATCCACGATCTTGATAGTAGACATCCAAATTTAGGAGGTATGTCAGCCACTACTATATCCATCACCATAGTCTTCATGGATGCTTGGGTTAAGTTTACAGCCAAATCCTTGATCATCCCAAGATATTTGAATTTTCAAGAGTCAAAAGAGAAAAGATCATGATAAGACTTGGTGATCTCCAGCCCAAGCTCATCCATGACCGCCTTTGGCATCAAATTGTGCAAAGCACCGGAGTCCAACAAACAATTATGCAGTGTTTTCTCATGAATATTTAGAGAGATGTAAAAGGGAGGACATATTTCATCTCTGTCTTCAATCATTTGGCCCAGAGTAATGGTTGTATTTTCATCATATATGTTGAGGATATCAGCAGAAAGGGATATAGATTGGGGATCTAGAGTTCTGAGGATATCCTTTTTGAACATTTCATTTTTCATTAGCTCAACTAGAGGAATAGGAATTTTAATTTTTTGTATTTCTTCCTCAAAGTTGAATGAATATGGGACTTTATCAGAAGCTTTATCAGAGACCTTTACCTGATTCGAAGGAGATTCCTGATTGCTTTGTTGTTCAACATGAGGCTTAATTTCTGGAGTTTGATGCTTGACAGAGGCAGCAGTCTTTTTGGGAGGAGTTGATGCTTTCACCTTTGAAGGATTTGCTTGTTGATTCTCTGATGTCTGATCTTTTTTCTTAACAGGGGTTGTGCTCTTTTTGGGAGAGGATGGTGCATCTTGTTGAGCAGTGTCATATTTTGATCAGAGGTTATATCTATTCTTATCTTCTGTCGTGAAAATGCCATCATCAATAAGATTATCTTCTGTCTATTTAGTCATCAACGATTCCTCATAGTCATGTTGTGTTAGATAATATTTCCCTGTCTCTTCTCCAACACAATGAATTTTATCTTCTCCACCTTCTTGATATTCACCCTCGTCTTCATCCATAACAACATTTTGAAGAGGGACCTTTATTCTCTGATCTTCAGTAGGATTCTTTTCTCTTTGCAAGATCTGAGTTGGCTGATTATTTCTTCTAAAGTTGTTGGGATTTTGATTCGGGTTCCTGCCTGCAGAATCATAAGTGCCTCTTCCCTTCACAGGCTGCTTATTTTCAATATTAAGCTTAGATATATCAGAGGTTAGAGACTCTAGCATCTTAGCCATTTTATCAAGTTTCGGATCAACACTTGATGAAGATGAAACCTCATTCTTTGGTCTTCTCCTATCAGAATCTCGTTTCCACTTCTGGGAGGCTAGAATATTTGATTCCACCTCAAGGGAAGCATCTTGCATGAGAGATAATGTTGGTGACCTCCTTTCTCTCAACAGTAAACATAAATCTGAGTCAAAAGCATCAGAATATGTGATCTTGGCAGAAGCATCTGAAGGTTTTATCTCTGCTGGTATCTTTCCATACATCCAGTTAAATCTTTTAGTGAAATCAGAGACTGACTCACTACTTTGTTTCCTTAGGTTTGCAAATTCTGTGATATAGTAGACGAAATCTCTTCTGTCACCCTAATGTTTCAGAAATGTTTCATCCAGTTGCTCAATTCCAGCTATGGAACCAGCAGGGAGTTCTTTGAACCATTTCCTAGCATGGCCATCTAGGATTTGGACAAAGACTCGTGTCCAAACATCTTCTTCTTCAATATTAAGGTTTTCAGCATAACTGTACAAATCCTCAATATGTTCTTCAACAGACACATCGCCTTCACATGTGAATTTGGGCATATACTTTTGATAGTCTCCTGTCGGCATGGCTGATACTGGGTTTGGCAATATGAGTGGTGCATACCTAGAAGCTAGGATTTGTTGCATCTTAGTCAAAGGAGGTGGTGCAACCATAAATATCAAGGGTGAGGAAAGTGATGGTTTCTTTTTCAAATCTTCAACATTGGAGGAATGTGAAAGAGGTGAACCTTATAATGGGAAAGAGGTCTGATAAGAGGCTCTGTAAAAATTTGCAAGTTGTCCTGCCAAATTTCCTTCACCTTTAGCAGATAGCTCTTGGAGGAGATGTTCAACAACAAGGAGGCTAGTATAAATGTTCAAATGATCTTCTTGTTGATGAGAATGAAAAGACTCATGGGAAGAAGAAGTGTGGCTTCTTTCTAAAGTCTTGGGTGTTTTTTCAATCAAATTTAAATCTATCATTTTATCATCATTAGGATTTTTCTGTTGATAAAAAATAATTTGTTCTTCTACAGAATTTACAACTGTTTTTTCATCAATGCTCTCTGAAAAGAACTCAACTTTTTCTGTAGTAGATTTTCCAGAACTGAAAAGAGGATTACCTTATGTATCTAATCTTGAAGTTTGACCTTGAATTGTCTTTCCTTTCCTGAGAATGCTGCCAGGTCCTTCCCTTCTGTCTTAGCTCCTCTAGAATGATCAATTTAATAAGGCCAAAGTGAAAAAGAGTATTCTTCATGCTTAGAGGTTCAGCTCTAATCTTTTTACAGACCTTAGTTAAGCTCTTGTGCAAGAAGAAAGGTAGATTTAGGAGAGTTTTACCTGTGAAATGGTCTAAGAGCTTGAAATGATACAACAACAGTTTGTCATACCTGCATTCTGAAGTTATGTAGAGTTGGATGCCCTTAAACAAATCCTGCCACTCATCTTCTAAATGGGAAAATGGCATGCTCTTCTTCCATGCATTATTCATGAATTCTTCCTTCAAATATGCTCTGAAATTTAAGTTTTTGGTGGTAGTCGTTTTGAACCAACTCTGGCCCGATCTTGGTAAGTTGGTCACTGTAGCGATGGCAGCTTCATCCACGATGATCTCTAAGGACCCCACATAGGATTTATTTCCATCAAACGTTTTAGCAAATGCTTCTGTTGTTGATTGATGACAGCCATTCTGTAACCTTTCAACAAATTCCATACAACCTGCGTTTGAGAAGTGTTTTTGCACTTCTGGATGCGTCTATAGGAAGGATAGACTGTCCAATTCTTTTCTCAGTAAAGAACCACTGCGTCTCCTCGCCATCTGCAACTCAAAACCCAAGACGATTCTACACACCAAACTTTGCACTCTGTTGTTCGGGCCAAGGTCTTGCGCTGGTGAAAGCACTCGACTCTGTCTTTCAACATTAAAAAATTAAAATACATTTGTGAGCGATGCGTGTTGGGGAAGCGATGAGTCGGTTTGATGTCGTCAGCCAAGTAGTACTGCACCTGTACCTGCGATGATGGATTCAAATTCGCCATTTCCGACGCCATGATTGTGAAGCATGCATTACTGATTGAGATCTGCTTTGCAATCCGAGTTAGACGTGCAAACCCGAGATTCCATCATTATCCACTTTCACCAGCGCATCACACTTGATTGCATGACATGGGCTGAGCGTATCATCATTTGATTTTTTAAAACGTGGATAAATCACATGTGATTCCCGCTTTCACCAGCTAATGGCCCGTGAGAAGCGCTCCTCGGCTGTTGAAAATCATCGCTTTCACCAGCGCACGACCCGTGAGAAATTCTCCTTCGCTGTTGAAAATCACCACTTTCACCAGCTAACCATCATCTTTAAAACACGCGTTAGTTGTTGAAAGCATTTTATGAAAATTTTAAAGAGAAGACCTTTATGGGTCATCTTATTTCTAAGACAAAAATCAAAACCTAAGTCTTGCTACTAGAAAAGCTCAAAACCAAACTTGAGAAAGCTACCAATAGCCATGCTATCAACCACAAAATGCAACCATAGTGACGGATTCATTTTGTGAGCTAACAGACGTAAAACAAGATGAGTCATGCTTCTGACCTCCCTGTTAGATGTAAAGCATGACGCCGTGTGATCCTTGCTTCTGACCTCACTGTTAGACGTAAATCAAGATGAGTCATGCTTCTGACCTCGTTGTTAGACGTAAATCATGACGCTGTGTGATCCTTGCTTCTTACCTCTCATGATGCAGCTGAT
>ML784468.1:817435-854841 GCA_009831015.1 Picea engelmannii | reverse complement strand
GGGTTTTCTTCCCCTAGAGGGTTTCCCAGGATAAATGTTGTGTCTCTTGTGAATGTGTATTTCTCAATGATCTTGTTCTTATTATGCTCTTATCTATTGAAATGTAAAGAACTATAATAATGGCATAAACATTAACATCTCCCACTCCTTTGATAGGGTACCAATAATCATCTCCGAGTGTAACTTTCTGGGGAAAGTTATTTTCTGTAAGGTTAGAGAGAATGTCTCTCTGACCTATCATGTGCTTAGAAGCACCACTATCTATGAGCCAAGTGTCCTCTCCAGGTGACACAGATCCTGAGAGGGCAAAGAATAAGACATAGTCTTCAATCTTTTCTTTAATCATCTTCGTGGGTGGCTCATCATCTTCAACTGCATGGGCATGATGTCTTTTTTTGTTTCTCTTCTTGTATTGTTCTCTTCTAGTTGTACAATTATTAGCAATATGTCCCATCTTGTCACAATGATAACATTGATAAGAGGAGAACTCCTTTTCTCTTGTTTGACATTTCTGAAACTTCTGGAATCTCCTTGGAGGGTTAGATTCTTTATTGAAATGGGTGAATCTCTTTGGGGAGTGAGATTCCTTATGTAGGTGGGTCTCCTTCTTGAAGTCAGACATTCTCTTTCCTCCTTTAGCATGAACAACTAGGGCTTGATATTCATCCTTTAAAATAATTGTTTCTTGGTTAGCTACTCTTGCTTCTTCTTGAACACATTCTTCCCAAAGACTGTCAAATTGGAGTTTCTCCTTTTTTTCACCTATAGTTTGGATGAAGGCATCCCAAGGTATTGTGATACCATTAAGAGCTATCATTATGAGTTCATATTCATCTAGGTTGTCTCCAATTGCTTCTAGATATTCCTTGAATTGAGAAACCCTAGAGAAATAGTCATGAACAGTTTCTCCTTTCTGCATCTTTGTATTCTTGAGTTGGGTTCTCAAGTTCATCTTTCGGTTAATGTTCCTTCCTTCATACATTCTAGTTAGGGCATCAAATATTTATTTTGGAGTATTCTTAGAAGAAACTTGAGGGATCAAGTGGTATTTAATAGAGTCTGCAATGATTCTTTTGGCCCTAATCATATCCTTCTGGTACTTTTCTTTAGTTATAGCATCTACAGGTTCTAGTACATTTTTCTTGATGAATATTGCAAGGTCATTCTCTTCAAGAATGAGTGAAATCCTATACTTTCAAACACATAATTTATCCACACCTTCTAACTTGTCAACAAGCTTGGTGCTTGCAGACATCTTGATCTGGAGCTGGGAAAATGACCAAAAATTGGAAGTGCTCAGAATTTAAATCTGAACTTACCAGGAGGTGCACTTGCCCGAGGCAAGTAGGCTGGTGCAGTCTGTTTTCAGAATATCCAAATTTTACCACTTAAAACTGGGCCTGCGCAAATCTGTACTGGTACTTCTAGTACTAGTTCTGGTTTCCTGGTTTTCTGGTACCAATGAAAAATAGGGTTTCACTTTCCGTAGGCTCTCGCCATAGAAAAGGTACGCTCAATTTGCCAATGAGTTCTCTAGGCTAGGGAACACTTCCCTAGATATATTTTAGGCTGAAATTCTCTTCCAATAAAAGCCCTAATTTTCTTGTATGACAACATTGACATTTTTGGTTACCCAGTGAAAGGTGATCTATTCAGTCAAGCTCTGATACCATGTTAAATTTAGAGTTGTTATTAAGTTATTTTAAATTTACTAGACATTAATAACATAACTAGGATCACTGGAAGAAACACAATCACAACATACACAAAATTTATCCTGGGAAACCCTCATGGGGGAGAAAACCCAAAAAACACTTCCTTAATATATATTGCCAATACAATGCCAAGATAATAAAACAAACACTAGAGAATCTAAGACTGAGCAATGCACCTCTCTCTTCCTTCTTCTGGAAACTGCAACATCCTTCAAAATTGCACACTAGATGAGTGACTTGAGTGAGTGATTGAATGAGGCACTAGCCTCTCTTATTTATACTAGATGAGGAGCGCTAGGGTGGTGTCTCTTCATCAAGCAGGGTCGACTTCTTCACTTAGTGGCTAAAAGCACTTTAATTATCCCTACGGGATGACTTCTCAATTAGAATCATATAATTAGTGTTTGACCAATCCACAAAAGGGGATTTGGTCATACATAAGTCCCGACATGATCAATCCAGAAAATGGGATTGATCCATAGTATAATAACTTAATAATAAGTAGAATATCACAGTTACAATATTTAAACAATGAGAAGGTTGGATCGTGATGAGATCCCCTTTCTCTTAGCCATGCAACTGAGAGTTATTTCCCTGGTTTGGTGACTAGATGATGACAATGTCATACCACTATATATCAATGGGCGTGATAGATTGGCTCATGATGAGACATCCTATCTATTACACATCAAAATTACTCAGCTGGATAAGTGTCGCATGTTCCTCTCAATTGTCGTAAGTGTCGCATCTTCCTTACAACTTTCGCAAGTGTCGCAAGTTGGTTACAAGTGTCGCAAATGATGTTCAGACATACTACCATGACAAACGAAACTAAGGAGACACTTATAACATCTCATACGCTTGATTTGAAGAAGGAGAACTGGTTCACTGAAGTCAAACAACTCTTGACACCTGAAGAGAGCCCTGAAACAAAGGTTTTGAGGAGGAGCGCTCCCCCATCTCAGCCCTAGAAGTGCTGGCACTCCCCTATAAGGCTTCAGGGAGCATTATAACGCTCCCCAGCCCCCTCTGAAGGAGAGTTTCTCATCTTGAGAGCGCTGGCGCTCCACTAAGGCTTACCAGGGAGCGCTACAGCGCTCTGATGCCCATTCTAAGGGAGCGCTACCTATTCTGAGGCAGTAGTTGGCCTGTTGAGGAGAATAAGGGGAGGATCTTTCGAGATTAGGAGGCAGTTGAGTTCGAATTCTTGGTTTCATCAAGAGATCCCTGATCTAAGGAGAAGGTTCCCAACTTGTTCTAAAGATAAATCAAGAGGTTAAGCTCCTCTTAACCTATATAAATAGGCTCTATGATGGTGGAAAAGGGGGAAGAACCTAAGATATGAAACTTATGAACTTGGAGCAAACTCACAGTCAGCCAAAGGAGAGTGATCAGTGAAGCTGCTGCTATCCAGGTTGTGGATCTTTCAGGCAAGGGTTAGACGAAGAGGACTCAATGAAGCTGTCGCATTAGCATCTATGATTGTAAGTACTGCTGTCGTTATTCTCATCAATATGACACGCTTGGCCTGTTTCTTTCTAGTTTGTGTCTAATGTCACATGAACTTATCATTTATTGATATATATGTTTTCAAGATAATATCAATAGAGTAGGAAGCAGTTGTATCTTGTTTTGTCCACAGGATCCAGCGAGAAGCAAAGGATCGAAGCGCAACCAGGAGCATGCAGGGACAAACGTCAATAAAAGGTACTTCTGTCATACTTCCTTCTCATGTGTTAGTTTAGATAGATTTGAAATAAAGTCAGTGTCCATGTTAAGCATTTTCTGTCTAGAGTTAGGGTCAAGCTCTTAGAGGTGATCTACCTGTTCGCAGGGAGATTTTCCTACAATAGAAACTGCCAACTCCGCTGGGGAGATAGCCTCAAATCGAAACTTCTTGTTTGGATTTTCTCCTCATTGACCCTGTTATATCCCTTGATTGTTTCAGACCTGGTTCACTCCTCTTTTGATTAGTTTCATGAGTTGATTGGCTCCTTGTCCCATCATACTCAACATAGTTGTCAAGTTTGAATTTCAATTTTTTGATTTCCTTGACATTTTTGGGAGTTTTAGACCCTGGTGCCCCTGTCCTAGTGTTAACAGAGCGCCAACACTCCCCAATACCTCTCCAAAGAGCGCTATAACGCTCCTTGCCTTTGGCAACAGAGCGCCAGCCTCTTTTCGGCCCCAAAACCCTCTAGAACTACCTTTTTCAGGGTTTGCCTCTATGTCTCTTTTGCTGAGTGACCTAGTGAGCCAATGTTTCTTCCCTTTCAGCCTTGACATCTGTCTTTTTGAAGAATAAACACCTTGTTAATAGGATCTTGCAGCCTTATTCACCTTTTTTCATTGAGTTTTTCCTGTTGAGTGANGCCCGTACGTTCAGATCGGACTGTCGACTGTTCCCGCCCAGGGGCTGACTGCGAATTGGTAACCTTAGTGGCCATAATCTTTAGGGTCTTACACAAGGTGATGGTGACGGGAAGTCTCACTGTACTTGGAGAAGACATTGGTCAAACTCACTCGGGCTCCTTGGAGGGTAAATCCACAATTACTACGTGAAAGCTTGCACCAAGGCGTAAGTCCGTTAAGCAGGTCACCATTGTAACGGTTCCACCCTATCCCTGCCCCTTCTGGACTTGATCATGCGACGTTGGATTTCATCACCAACTAGTACGATCATCAAAAGAAGGTCCTGTTTGCTTGGTTGTGATTTTTAGATTTTTTTAGCGTGTGTTGTTTCTTTTCGTTAGTTGGCCATAGGTTTCTTTCGCCGACTCTTTTCTTCCAACATTGACCCTCCACGCCACTCACAGAGGCTACAAGGACTTCCTCCAGAAAATATGGAAGGAAACACCCCTTTACCCCCTCATTCTATGGAAGAATCCCCTCAACAGAGAGAGGTTCATAATACTACAACTTCCCAGGAAGAAGTTCCCATTCCTTTGGAGAATTTTTGAATTGTCTCAGAATCTCCGAAAGATTATCGCATTTCGGAGGGATACGAACGACAAATCCTCCACCTGAATTCCGTTGGAGATTTTTTTGTCATAAACCCTTCTGACATTCCGGCTGGGTCTTCTCAAAACCCTTTAGCCAGTGGCCCTTTTTGGACTGCGGACGTTGTTCGGAGTCCACCACGCTTGGTGCGATATCTTTATGGAACAGGGGAAGGTGCCGACGCATCTTTTTCCTACACAGTACCCCCAAATCACTTCATCGGTACTACCACTTTTACTTCCACACCAACCATTGGTCTGAACATACCCTCCGTTGGCCCAAGGTCTACTATTCCCCTTCAGACGGCCCATTCGACAATGGCCCCACACATTCCGACCATCCCCGTCGGCAAAGCGGTAGTTAATCAAGCCCCGATTGGCACACTTGTAACACCGAGACCTACACTCCCTTTTGGATTCAAGGCATTGAATTCTTCCGCTTCCACCACTGCCCAAACCACTACCCAAATTATACCGGGAAGTTCCATACCTATCCAACAACCCGGAGGGACTGGCCTTGGTGGTCTTAACCTGATCGGTGGCATCGGTCTGTCATTTACGTCTAGCTCTCAGATATCGGGAACTCTACCTCAAACTGGGGGGCATCCTCCCTCCGGGGGACAAATTCCATTCGGAGGGAATGCTAATGCTAGGGGGCATCCTCCCACCGGAGGACAAATTCCATTCGGGGGGTACCCTCATGTTGGGGGGTAGCCTCAATATGGAGTATACCATCAACCACAAGGACAAAATATGTCTGCCGAACCCAATCCGTGGAGCGTCCCTTTTCAAGGAAACCCACATGCCTCCACGGGACAAAATGTTCAGACTCCGCAACAACCCCCTTATGGACAAATACAAAACCCACCCTATAATCCACAAAACCCATCCGGTTATCCTCCGCTCACAAACACTTCTCAAAACATCTCAAATCCTATGTACCTTGGTCAAAACCAACCTCACATGAGAGGGCCCACAAGTTATAATTATCCACATAACCCAGTATTGGGCCCCACTGCCACACCAGCATTATCCACAGGTTAACCGAAAACTACCTTTTCTAGCCACCGTGGACCTTCCAGACTTGTCTCGGTTAACGAATGATCCCATTTATCATTCTCCGGTTTGGCCAGCTATTCCAGCTAAACTTCCTTCTGATATCCCGAAATTCGACGGAAAGCCCGGGGAAGACCCAAACAATCACGTGATGACCTTCCATTTGTGGTTTTCATCCAACTCCCTCATGGACGATTTGATTTGTCTACGTCTTTTCCAACGAACGCTCATGGTTTCCGCAGCGAAATGGTATATTGAATTACCACGCACATCCTTTCACGATTTCAACTCCCTTTCCATGTCCTTCCTCATACATTTCCAACTACCCATTCGATACGAGACGAGTACTGAACTATTAACCTCTCTTCGTCAGACAACTTCCATACATATCTCCGATCATATCCATGAATGGAGACGACGACGAAGGATAATCAAAGCGGTCATCCCCGACCAATTTTTAGTAGAATGGTTCACGAAGTCACTATTACCCCAGATTGCTCGTGATGTTGCCATGGGTGGCGTAGTCACTGAGGAAGAAGCCATCGCCCGAGCTCAGTACTTAGACCTAGTCTATTCACAATCTGGTACTCTATACGAGTTGATACCGAACGCTACCCATGCCACTAACGATCCATCCAAACCATCGACTGCTTCACATGCAAATGGAGTTATCGGCTCCGTCAAAACTCAATCTACTACTCAGTCTACTGGAACAATCCAGCGGCCCACTTCCATGACCGCTCCCAGTTCAACTGCACCCTCTTCTACCCCACCTCAAACTCAGGTCTCTGATGTGAATGCGGTCTAGTCAACCCCTTCACAACAACTTGGGGGCAAGAAGAAAGTGAGAAACAAACCAAAGAAGAACAACAACAATGAGAAACCCAAGACCCAACCGCAAACCCCTGCTGCCAGAAAACAACCACAATGAAAACCGAAATTCCCATGTCTCATTTGTGGTGACGATCACTACACTCGAGACTGCCCACATCGCGATGAAGTGGCCAAACTTTTCAAAGGAAATTTGCAACCCACTGTGCTCACTCAGCCTTTTCCGCAACAACAATATTTGGTTGCAAAAACCCCCACGCCAGGGAGCACTTCCAACCAACCCCATGATGAGGCCTCGACAAGTGCCCACATTTACATGTTTAACAGAGTTAATATAACAACTCGCTCTGCGACATATGACACGCTAGTTAAACCTGATAAGCCGAAGATCGCTAACCGTTCTTCGACAGACCCGTTACCATCCACTGTCATACCTCCATCTGTTAGCCCTCCATCCGAGCCACTCCAGATCGAGAAACCCTCTTTTGACTCTATCCTACGCCCTCCTAAGAGAACCATCCGGAAATCTACATTTAATCCTAATTCACGGGCTGCCCAAAACTACAATATCGTAGAAGATTTGGCCCAAGCCCCGTGTCCCATGTCTGCCTTGGAAGTTCTACAACACTATCCCAACCAACGTAGAACGCTCTTAGCTGCTATTGGCACTTTCGATCCTGATTCATCAAACTACATCACGTTTAATCTGGATGATCATCAACCACGACTCTCCCACCAGCTAGCTTTCCAAATCGATGTGGTTGTTCACAATCAATAAATCCACCGGACTATTCTGGATGAGGGAGCCTCCACCTGTGTCATGTCTATAGCCTGTTGGAAAGGCTTAAAATCACTTGCCCTCAACAAATCCGCTACCATGTTACGTTCCTTTGATGGACGAGGTTTTCATCCTCACGGATTATTGCAATCCTTAGCCGTTCAATTGGGCGACAAAACTGTTACTGTTGACGTCGAGGTGGTCGATGCCCCCATTGATTACAACCTACTACTTGGAAGAAGTTGGTTCTATGCGATGACTACCGTCACCTCGTCGGTGTTTCGATGTGTACAATTCCCCCATCAAGGAAAAATTGTTACCATTGATCAGCTCTATTTTTGCACACCCAATGCTCGCATCCCTGCTACCAACAACATTCCTTTTCTGGGAGACCACCTGGTTACGTATGAAAGCGTTGGTGTTGGATTATTGAAATATTCTAGCCTTATGGGTACGTTCCCTACACCACTTCCACCTACCGCACATCATATTTCCGTCGTCAATATGATTTCGACTATGCCTTATCAATCCTTGGAATCATCAGACCCTTGGGTTGTGCCTAGTCCTTTGGAATTCGATGTGCTCGGGGAAACAATGCCACTGAGCCCAGCCGAGGCCGCATACGTAGCTATTCAATCTATTTCTCCCTCTGCAAACACTTCACATTCATTGGCACCCGATACTTATTCGGTGCCCTCGTGGTTATATTCCCTATCATCCGCCGTTGATTACATTTCCCAAATTTTTCCTTCAGACGAATCTATCATGGAAATTCTTAGCATTGACGATCTACCATGGGATGACAACCACCATCGATCCTCTTTTCTTCCACCTCTGGAAGAAATCCAATACATACGATCTGTCTTCCACCCCTATGTTACCGAAGCTCCGCAATCTCCTATCCTCACACAAGATACTCTCTCTGAGGGGAACATGGGTAAAATCTCTACTACGGTCACGATTTACATTTCAATCAAAGAAGGTGTCATGGAAAACATCAACCTTGGTGCTAACTGCACACCCGACGAAGTGGCTTCTTACACCGCTTTATTCAAGGAATTATGCGACGTCTTCGCATGGAATTACGAGGAAATTCTAGGGATCGACCCTTCCATCGTCGTACACGAAATCAAAACTTACCCTGATGCGAAACCGGTTCGGCAAAAGCTTCGCCCGGTTCATCCCAAGAAAATCGCAGCTATAAAGGAAGAAGTTGAAAAACTTCTAAAATCTGGCTTCATCTATCCCGTCCCTTTAACCGAATGGGTCTCCAACCTTGTTCCAGTTGCTAAGAAACAAGGGAACATTCGTGTTTGCGTTGACTATAGAGATCTCAACAAAGCTTGTCCTAAGGACAACTACCCTATGCCCTTCATCGATCAGATCATTGATAATTGCACAGGGAGCGTAATCTTTTCTTTCATGGATGGATTTTCTGGATATAACTAGATTGAAATCTTGCCTACAGATCAACACAAGACAGCCTTCATCTGCCCTTGGGGAAATTTCGCCTACCGAAAGCTACCTTTTGGCCTTAAAAATGCTGGAGCCACTTTCCAGCGAGCCATGTCGTACGCTTTTAATAAATCAAACATATAGCAGAACCATATCTCGACAATTTACCTGCACATTCGTAAAATCGATCCGATCACATTGATCATTTACGTGCAATTTTTCTGCGATGTAGGTTCTACCGTATTCGTCTGAACCCACACAAATGCATTTTCATTGTCGAATCCGATCGACTCCTTGGTTTCATTGTCTCAAAATATGGGATCAGGGTGGATCCCTTAAAGATTAAGGCCATCTTAGCCTTACCTCCACCCACCAATTTAACCCAACTCCAAAGTTTGCAAGGCAAAGTAAAATTTCTTCGCCATTTCATCTGCAACTATGCCGAGATCACTAAAGGATTTATGCGGTTACTGCAAAAGAACGTCCCTTTCATCTGGGATGACGTAGTTCAATGGTCATTCAACGCTCTCAAGCACGCTTTGACCCATACACCTTTGTTACATTCCCCCGAATATACCAAGGATTATATCCTTTACTTGGTCTCTTCTACTTCCACCATTGCAATGGTGTTAGTCCAAGAAGACCCCAAAAGTGAAGAACATGTGATCTATTATCTGAGAAAGAGTTTATCTGGTCCCGAACTCAGATATTCGCATGTTGAGAAACTCGCTCTGGCAACCGTCATCGCTGTCCAAAGGTTCTGTCACTACATCTTATTTCGCACCACCACGGTAATCGCAGACTCCAACCCCATGTACCACGTCCTGACACGTCAAGTACTTGGGGGAAAATATTCAAAATGGATCGTTATTCTTCAAGAATTCGATCTCGAGTTTACAAAGGCTAAAGACAAAAAATCCCTGGTGTTTGTTGAGCTTATCTGTGCTCTCCCTCGTGCCGATGAAAACATCGAACCTAGATATTCTCTCCCCAACGAATCTCTCTTCCTCATCAGCACCTCTGATCCTTGGTACGGAGACATTCTCCTCTACCTTCAAACACAACGTTTTCATCCCAACATCTCTCGCGAAGAGCGTCGACACATTCGTCACCACTCTCGCCGTTATATCATCCTCGGCGACACTTTATATCATCGTGGCATCGACACCATCCTTCGGCGATGTCTGATTCACGAGGAGGCTGAACACATTTTGAACGATTGTCACCTTGGCGCCTGTGGCGGTCACCTCTCCGGAATGGCCACAGCCCAAAAAATCCTACGTGTCGGCTACTTTTGGCCCTCAATTTTCAAAGATTGTATCGAGGATGTCAAGAAATACCCATGCTGCCAAATCTTCAACAAGAAGGCACGCACCCACCCCATGACGCTGCACCCTATTATCGCCATCGTCCCCTTTTCCAAATGGGGCATCGATTTCATGAAGTGTAAGCCTACCTCAGTTAGGGGCCACGGTTACATCATCGTCGTCGTCGACTACTTCACCAAATGGGCCGAGGCTATGCCTACCTTCCTGAATGATGGTCGTACGACAACTCTTTTCCTCTTCAACCACATCATAACTCGTTTTGGTGTACCACGTGCCATTGTCACTAACCATGGTGCACATTTCAAAAACTAGATGATGAGCGAGTTACATGTCAAATTGGGTTTTCCCCATGAAAAATCATCCCCTTACTACCCTCAAGCAAACGGACAAGTTGAAGCCATCAACAAAGTCCTAAAAACCATGATCCAATGCATGGTAGGGGAAAACAAAACATCGTGGCATCTACAACTATTCTTTGTTCTCTGGGCCTATCGCACCTCTGTGAAAACTTCAACTGGATTTACTCCTTTCCAGTTGGTCTATGGCATTGAAGTCATCCTATCAATCGAGTGTGAGATTCCAGCACTCAAACTAAAAGTAGAACTCCTGCCTCATACTTCTTCTGAAGAAGAACGATTTTTGTATCTATCCAAACTGGACAAAACATGTCGTGATGCTGCTCTCGCCAATGAGGCACATCAAAAAAGAATTAAAAGTCAATATGAAAAATCCGTCCACCCTCGGACTTTCGTGGAAGGAGACTTAGTCCTTGTTTATGACCAAGCTCACGATAAATTGGGGACAGGAAAGTTAGAACCCATGTGGCACGGTCCCTACATCGTAAAACATGTCCTACATAAAGGTGCCTACGAATTAGTTGATCATGAAGGAATTTCCCTAGGAGAGCCCCGAAACGGGCTTTACCTTAAGAAGTACTATGCCTAGATCACCTAGCATTTGTACTTTGTACATTATTGTATGTAGTTTTGGTGTGTCTATTTCTTTCGCGTGCTCGAGTCTTTACCGTTGCCACTCATGACTGTGCTTGTGTTTTCATGCACAGATGACGTCTTCCTTTCCTATCTTTTTTGGGTTCGCGGATGGCACTAGCCGACATACCCAGAACATTGCTTCAGCAGCTTGGGTTATTTACCAATTTGACCAAATGGTGAGTTCAGGAGGAATTTGTTTAGGACCAGCAACCAACAATATGGCAGAATATCATGCTGTCATCGGACTGTTGACCCAAGCTTCCGCTCTAGGTATCTCTCGCATCATTATTTACTTAGACTCCCAACTGGTGGTTTTTCAACTCAACTGTATGTACGCTATCCGTAGTCCTATCCTATTACGCCTACTTTTGCAAGTTCGTCGTCTCGAATGATTGTTCGATTACATCGAATATAGACACATTCCGAGAGAACTTAATAGTGTTTCGGATTCATTATCTAATTATATCATGGATCGATATCTCGCCCACACATAAGATTCAAGGAAAGCAAAACTGTACATTACATGTAAATTAAAACACATCACAGACATCATCATGTACAAATCATTGGCATCATAAAAAATAAAACTGTATATATATATATGGCGTGACTAAAATGTTTGTATTACATCAAAAAGTGTGTAGAAGAGAAAAATATTGGGCCTGTTCACCCATACAACATCACCCGACAAGGCATACAAAAACATGATCACGGGGAGACTCTAATCTCCCCGCACTGCGTTGTCATGTGAGTAACACACTACTGCACGCACTACGCACCTCAACAGAGAATTGATATTCTCTGGTACTCCTACAGTGTGCCGCTGCAGATGTAAAGGCACATCCCCCCTCCGCAGAGGAGGGATACCCATCGTAAGGCATTGGAGGTTCCTCTCAACCTCCCGGAGACCCACCACCGGTACTGCTGGGTCTGCTGCGACTGGGGCGCCTCCACGATGCCCTGGTAATGGTATATCAATCAGGTGCACTGCTCCCTTGTCTGCATGTTGGAAACAAAACATCTGTTAAAACTCTTTTACACACCCAAAAAAAATATATACATTAAAAAATTAAAAAACAAAAACTAGACAAGGTATGGCTTAGTCTCTTACCTGACTCATCCCAGTCTTCCCCCATGGGCAAAATCAAGTCCATACTCCCACGGAAGTCCACATCAGCATAAGGGAAGTCCTCTATCCAGAGGTACTGTCCTCTCAGCTAGGCAAAGAAATCACCAGTAAAGTGGAACTCTGACTCCGAAACTAGCCTCGGAGACAGACTAGTCCACCTCTCCATCCGAGGTTCGTCCACTGGTCTTATTGCCAGTGCTATCTGAGGCTGCATCTGAGGGATGCGCTCTAGGAAAAAAGATACCAAAAACGAGCCATAGCTGAACTATTTTTGACCAGTCCTACACCATGAGATCTGTTCCTTCACATTCCGAAGGAACGCTACACTCCAATTGAATAGTGTTGGTTCTAAACACTGAACACCATAGGCCACCTGTGATATCGATGCCAGATGAGCACTAGTGTTGTCGGTCACGCTTGTGATAGAAAATAGAATAGACCAGAGAGGCAGATCTCGTATATCCTTGATAGGGATCCTGCCCCCTACCAACCTCGCTCCCGGGATGTAGTGGCGTGTCAGATACACATCCACTTGTTTAGGTAATGCCCGCTGCCCAGTGAAAGATATGGGGACCCCTCTTTTCGAGAGGCCATTCAAAAAGTACACATCTTCCAAATCAATGGTTAGGAGTTGTGTGCCGATACAGAATCCCTGTTCTGTGACATCCCAAAGGCCAATCATATGCTCAAGTAATAACACCTCTCTCTTCATTTTTTTCAATTTGAAGAACTTGAGCAAGCCAAAAGCCCGCAGAGAGGCCCGCGTACAAGGACTCTGTAGAGCGGCTAAATCATCCATATCATGTTCCCTCTCTTTCCATTCAATCATGATTGCCGAAGATACCTACAAAACAAAAAATCAAGAATTTCATTATTCCTCACGTTTTGGTAATTTCGGCGATTTTCAAAAATCATTTTAAAAAATAAAACAACATGCCCATGTCATCTAAAAGCAACTACTCACTCTTTTTAACCACCACACCCTTTAACATTTGTCAAGTAATGATAAAAATGTTTTAAAAATGCAAAACGACTTTGGGGGCTGCGTGGGCAATTGGGGGGAATTTTTATGAGTTCTTTTACTAAAAATGATCGGTCCAATCATTGCAGGGGTGTAGACATCCTAACAACCCTTCTCTAACACATTTTTTGTAAAAGAATCCCCCTATTTTATTAATTTTTAAAAAGAGGTCGATTTGGTTCAAAGAGGGGCGACCTAGGGCTTTGGGCTTTAAATAAATAATGCCATGAAAATCAATTTGAAACCATGTGATTGAAAGAGAAAAGGATGAACACCTACCTGGTTTGAACAGTGAGCGAAATGATCGATCGTAGATCCGACAGTGAGAAAAACAAGATTTGCTTCAAAATGAGATTCTCCACTACTCCAAAAATCCTTGCAAATGAAATGGTAAATGAATTTCCAAATCAATTGTTATTTATAAAATTTCATTTTTTATAAGGTATGGTCATTTTTGGGTTTCTCTAATGATGTAATGGCTTCATTAAACTCTGGTTTATAGCTTTGACATCGTAGGTTTCCTGGCAGTCCTGATCGGTTATTCACCTTGTCGCACTTATGAGCATAGTCTTAGTTCCTTCTCGAGATCGACAATATGAGAACGTAACCGGGTAAACTTTTATCTCTTTTTTGGACCCGTACGGATATGAACACACAAAAAAGGAACCCCCCTGGAGTCTACTTTAAACTCTTTTCAGACTCTCTAAATATGAAAAGATTGTCGAGTGATCTTGCTTCCTTTCACACTCGTTAAAAGGTCAGAAAGGGCGTCTTTCGAGCGATAGTTTAACCCTTTTTCGGTCTCATTGGACTACTGTACGAAAAAGGAACTGAGAGAGTTCTCTTTTAAGTGTTTTTTCAAACTCTATAATCCCAAAAAACCTTCGATTTTTCTGTCCTTGGACTCATTAAAGCACACATCGACAGGCCCATATGGGACCGAACCCTTACTTCTTCCGGTTCATTAAACAAAGGAAGAGGAACTTACCGAAGCTGAGTTATATCGATCATGTGTTATCCTCCTCGAGCTCATTAAATCAAAAATAGGTACTCATCTATCTGGATGGGGGAAAAATTGAAAGGAGCAAGCCAATCAGTCTCTTGAGAACATCATCCAGCACTTCTTAGAGTCGCCCTTGAACACGACACTTGGTCACTTTGCACATATCATAATCCGCTGAACCTCTACACTGAGCCAATCCTCTGAGTTTCTTTCACTCCTTTGGGTCACTCGACGCAAGTCACAGTATCCATTGCATAGTTTTGGTCCATGTCATGTTTTGTTGTTGTGCCTCAGTGTTCAAGGGAAGTATCTGCCTCGAGAGTCAGCCATCCCAAGTATCTTGTCTCAAATCCTGTGTCATTCCATGTCCGTTTGATCTGCCAATTACATTTCCATATCCATTTTTTGTCGTTGATGGGGGATACATCAAGTCCCTCCCTCGACGAGTCTATTCCTATCGACTCCAACACATTATCCAGGAATCAGACTTAGAGATCAGTTAGTACTTTGGGACCTGCATGCCTCAATGGCAGGCCTCCTCACATTCGACAGTTGGTTCACATCATTGACTGTTGATTGAATGATTCCACGGGTGTTCGACTTCAGCTCATCTATTCACATTCGCTGGAATGTACTAGGGTACCTTGGGAATCATTGACATTAATGGTGATCTCCCTCACACTTGTTGATGGTTCACACCATTGACCGGTAATCAAGTGGTTTCTGCTGTGTTCGACATCAAGACATCTATTCACATGGTTGGAATCGTACTACATTGGGATTGGTAAGAAGACCCTGGGTTGAGTGATCACTTTGATATATGCTTTGCCCAGGCTGCGAAGGAATTTCCATTGGAAAAAGAACACATACACTGTTACATAGATCCACTTTGTATTGGTCGTGGCTATGTCTTGTCATCTAGTAGAGCCACTATGTATTCTTCGTGGCTACAATCAGTCTGAGTCATCAGAGTATAGATCCACATTGTATCTTTGGTGGCTATACCTTTTTATGAATACAATTATGGATCCGCAGTGTATTTTATGGTGGCCATATCTTGCTAAGTCTTGATCACCCAAGCATAGGTATGCCTGCTTTGGGTTTTGAAATATGTCATGATATTTGTTGGATGTTTGTGTGCAGCTTCTGTCAGGTTCTCTGGGTCTATACCCTTGCTTGGACGTCTACAAAGTATTTCAGTTATCAGTTGGCATCTTCTAACTTCATACTTTGGGGGGCATTCTGTTACACATCAAAATTACTCAGCTGGATAAGTGTCGCATGTTCCTCTCAATTGTCATAAGTGTTGCATCTTCCTTACAACTTTCGCAAGTGTCGCAAGTTGGTTACAAGTGTCGCAAGTTGGTTACAAGTGTCGCAAATGATGTTCAAACATACTTCCATGACAAACGACACTAAGGAGACACTTATAACATCTCATATGCTTGATTTGAAGAAGGAGAACTGGTTCACTGAATTCAAGCAACTCTTGACACCTGAAGAGAGCCCTGAAACAAAGGTTTTAAGGAGGAGCGCTCCCCCATCTCAGCCCTAGAAGCGTTGGCGCTCCCCTATAAGGCTTCAGGGAGTGTTATAATGCTCCCCATCCCCCTCTGAAGGAGCGTTGCTCATCTTGAGAGCATTGGGGCTCCCCTAAGGCTTACCAGGGAGAGCTACAACGCTCTGATGCCCCTTCTAAGGGAGCGCTTCCTATTCTGAGGTAGTAGTTGGCCCGTTGAGGAGAATAAGGGGAGGATCTTTCGAGATTAGGAGGTAGTTGAGTTAGAATTCTTGGTTTCATCAAGAGATCCCTGATCTAAGGAGAAGGTTCCCAACTTGTTCTAAAGATAAATCAAGAGGTTAAGCTCCTCTTAACCTATATAAACAGGCTCTATGATGGTGGAAAGGGGGGAAGAACCTAAGATATGAAACTTATGAAATTGGAGAAAACTCACAGTCAGCCAAAGGAGAGTGATCAGTGAAGCTGTTTCTATCCAGGTTGTGGATCTTTCAGGCAAGGGTTAGACGAAGAGGACTCGACGAAGCTGTCACATTCGCATCTATGATTGTAAGTACTGTTGTCTTTATTCTCATCAATATGACACGCTTGGCCTGTTTCTTTCTAGTTTGTGTCTAATGTCACATGAACTTATCATTTATTGATAGATCTGTTTTCAAGCTAGTATCAATAGAGTAGGAAGCAGTTGTATCTTGTTTTGTCCACAGGATCCAACGAGAAGCAAAGGATCGAAGCGCAACCAGGAGCGTGCAAGGACAAACATCAATAAAAGGTACTTCTGTCATCCTTCCTTCTCATGTGTTAGTTTAGATAGATTTGAAAGGAAGTCAGTGTCCATGTTAAGCATTTTCTGTCTAGAGTTAGGGTCAAGCTCTTAGAGGCGATCTACCTGTCCGCGGGGAGATTTTCCTACAACACTATCCTTCAACTAACCTTTTAAGCATTTCTTTATTATATTGTGGGTCCCCTTTATTCAAATACAAGCATTTCATTGCTTTCTTGGGTGATCCCTGGGCGAAGCATATAGAATTTATATATAAGGATTTATCTTTTACCCAACACCAACCCCTCTGGGCCTTTAGCCCCTTCTTCCCACAGAATGAGGGACAACCCCTTCTTGGGTCAATATACCCTAAAATCCCTAGAAAAAAGGAAATGGAGGGGAATAATGATGGAAAGTGGTAAGTATGGTCAGGAGTGATACGATGGATCATTAAGGGAGTTCCCAGTAGAAAACCCATCCCTAAGGAAAACCACTTACTAGGGCACAATGTCAACCACCAAGGTGAAGTAGTGAAAAAGGCATAATGTCCAAGAACACATCATGAAATATAGAGAAATATAAGATATAACGTAATCAAATGGCTTAAATATTGAAATAATTCTCACCATAATACTGATTTGTACCTCATGGAGGAAGGCCAACTTCCTTCTGGAAGCCAACTGGTGTGGTGGACGCCATCTGTAAACTTGTGACCATCTGTGGTTATGAGTGGGTTTTCCATATGTGCAAAAGGGTATTGTTGGTCATGTAGTCTCTCAACACTCCATATATGTAACCTAAGGGCCTTGAGACATCATCTCCTTAGTAATCCACAAAATGGGGATAACAGTACCTGATCTCGATATGCTTGGAAAAACTTGGGTTCTCTATCAACTCCACACAACTTTGGTTGTCACACTAGATACAAGTCGCCTCTAACTCGAGATCAAAAAATCTTGTAAGAAACTTTTGAAGCCACACTACTTCGTTGCTAGCTAAACACGCTGCTATATACACATCCTCAACCGTAAAGAGCACCACACTAGTCTACTTCCTGTTGATGCCATACTGAAGCAACATCCAGATGTACTCTTTTGGTCTACAACACTACCATCCCAATTTGAATCAGTAAATCCTTGTAGGATTATCTCACGATTTGAAGCATATCTAAGTCCATAATCAATTCTACATTTCAGGTACCTCATCACATGTTTTTTAAAATTAATCAAGTGAACACATCTTGACACAACCATATACTGACTCAATGTGTTCACTGCAAACCATATATCTGGTCTTTTTTTCATTAAGTACATCAACGAACCAATCATGTGTTTATACATGGTGGCATACACTATATCTAAAGATGTATCACTTAATGAATTCATATTCTTCACCATCTGTGTACACCTGACTTTACAATCCATCATTTTGAATATCTTCATAGTATCTACAACATATTTTCCTTGGCACAGGAAAATCGCGTTTGGTTTTTGGAACACCTCTAGAACCAAGAAATAATGCATCATACCTAGGTATTTCATCTTGAACTTTGTAGAAATATTCCTCTTACTTTCAACGATGAGCTTCTCATCTCCTAATAGAAACAAGTCATCCAAATATAATAGTAATATCATTGGTCCACTATCCATGACCTTGTAGTAAAGGTTGGAATATGTTTTAATCTTGGTAAGGCCCAAGCTCATCAAGAAGCTGTTTGATCTGGCATATCATGCTTTGGGTACCTTCTTATGCCCATACAAAGATTTCTTCAATCTGTAGACATGAGACTACTTCTCATGTATCTTGTGGCTTCTCTATGTATACTTATGACTACTGGAGCAAGTGTCTTGTCATAAGCTTCTCCCTCTTACTGGGAGAATATTCTAGCCACAAATCAGGGTTTGTACATCTCTATACTATTATCTACAACATGCTTGATCTTGTATATCAACTTGGAAGTCACCACTAACTTTCCTTCTTGTCTCAAGGAAAATTCCATATCCTAATCCTTCTTACTGGCTTCCTCCTATGTCACTAAAATAAGGGAATCCTCCTAGGAGATGTCACATCTCCTAGAATTATTTGAAGCTACGGTATAGCCTCCTCAACTCATGGCACTTGTCTATCAGTCCTGGAAGATGTCTCTCTCTCCCATATGAATATGAGGAGAAATACTTTATGAATGAAAGTCTCTAAGCCACCAACTCTCTCTAATATTAGACTCCCTTATAGTCTCATGTGAATGGTCATTGGGAGGATGATCCTCCCTATTGGATAGTGAGCGATGACTCCCTCTAAACTCTAGCTTCTTCTGAGCTTGTACTTGGTTTGGCCTCCTACATCACCACTGGTGGAGTCATTTTCTCGTCATGATATGACTTATCAATGCTATATGTATTTGCATCATGCAAAGTGTCACATGACCATGCTAGTCACTTCCTAGTTACTACAATGATTCTAGGTAGGCCCTTCTAGCTCTACTAAATCTTATTGATGATATGAGGAGTGATCAACTACACTAAAAGGATTTCTTTGGTCATCTTTGGAGCCTTCTGCTCCTTACAATCAATCTTCATATGAGATATTTTGTATCTCACAAAAGTACACTTCTTCATCCTCTTTTTCTTTGGTACATGGATGTATGTGGTCGAGTATACTACTTCTTATCTAGGTAGTCTTCTCCATGTCTCAAACTAGAGACCATCTAATATGTTTCCTCCTGCAATCATCACTATATCTTTCCTCAGAGTTATCACCTGTGACCTGCCCGGAACAAGACCAACAACAAGAGAAAACAATAGACATGAATAATACTCTTATAATATTAGTAAAAACAATAATGAGAACAATCGTCATAGTAGCTCCTTCTCAGAGCTATCACTTGTGACCTTCCTGGAACAAGAGAAAAATAAAAAAATAAAATAATGAGAAATAGGAACAACACTCTTCTAGTGTTGTGACTAATCATCCCTTCACGATAATCTGCCTAAGACAAGAGAACCAAGAGAAAAATAATTTCCAATATAATATCATTTTCATAAGAGCATATCTATGTTAGCAGGAATACAAGACAATTTCATGGTAATCAACATATCATTACCAAGGTGACCTTCCTGGAAGAAAAACAAGAAGTATCTCCTAGAGGATATGTTAGTTCATCTTGCAAACAAGTACAATAAGAATTTATATCAATAATACTCACATGGTACCAAGTATTAATTGTATTTAGCAATAATATAACCTTTCAAGGATTTTTGTAAAAACTATGGTGTTTACTTGTAATGTAGAAATTATCAAACTTGATATGTACAAATTGGAAACTTATCAATTTAATTAATCAAACATGGAATATGGAGTCTTATATTCAAGAATGAGGGTTGTTGATTTTCTTCTGAGTCTCCTTCATTCAAGATGATAAGTATTCTCTCCAACCTATCTCATGTACTAAGACACTATGCTTTCTTAACAAAATTCCGAGTTAGGGAATATAATGCAAGTAAACTCGAAAATATCAACCTTAATCACTTTAATACTTTGACTAGAGTTAGCTTATATATTTAACTTTGACCAGAGGTTATTATGATAGTAATAGCTTCAATAGATTAAAATATGTCCATGAGATCACAATAATTCCATAAAAACTAAAGGCACATCAAAACAATCAAATCTGGAGTGCATTGTTACTCTGAATGTGTTGGATTTCAGATCTTACTGGATCTACAATTGTTGCTTGGAAAACATATCCCTTCTCCTGCAAACACCCTCAATATAATGATATAATTCAAACATATACAAGTACATACCTCTGACAGCATCGACAGGCAACGATACCATTTGGCAGCAGTGGAAAGCAACAACGAATCCAAAAACTTCAAAGTTCTCCAACTTGAAATCTAAAGGTAGCTCCAGATGCACTAGGTTAAGGCACACTAGGACAACCAAAAATTAGGCCCAAAATTTTACAGAAACTTCACTGGTCCAAAAGAAATGTAACTGGTACTGCAACTAATACTACAACTGGTGTTGCAACTAGCACTATAACGAGTGTTGCAAATGAAATAAAGGAACTGGCACAAAACAATTGGCATGAATGAACTCAAACAAAGGAACTGTCATTGTAACTGCAACTAGTGTTGTAGACCTAGGGTTTTATAAGGAAACCCTAATTTATTAACTTCATAAATTTGCAGATCTGATCCAGAGAAATAATGTGCCCTACATAGGAGGCCTTCATGATGGTTTCAATAAGTTCTCAATGAGCTTGACAATGGGGGAAACTGAGGATCTTCCTTCCAACGGTTAGACTGTTACAAAGGAAACTAGCTTTGATACCATGTTAAAATTTTGGTATGTTCATTTAACCATAGACAATGTCACATCATTATCACCCAACCATAGGAATTCACATATTCCACCCCCAATCACAATAACCTTTACTTAGAATAATTATGGCAAGCCTACTCCAGAACCAACAGAAAAACCCTAGTCACAATTGGTGTAGCAACAACACAATAACCATACAATAAGAACGTACCTTTTCTCCAAGAGAAGCGCACAAGAGAAATACTCACGACTGTTACACTACTCTTCTAGAATTTCACCCTTTCCAGTTGTAGTTGTTTCTCCCACACTTGCACACCTCTAGTTGAAACTACAGTCTTCTAGACTTGTGCACTTTCTAAGTGAGTGTGTACAAATGAACTAGGAAACTGCCTATTTATACTAAACTATCTAGTTGGTTGGGGTCGACTTCTCCTTCTAGATGTGTCTATTACTTTAATATTATTTCTCTTGAGTCTGACTTCTCACCTAGAGTTTTCTAACATTTGTTTAATGGTTCACTTGCTTCTAAAATATTCTATTCTAAGTGAAAGTTTACACATGGAGGTTAATGCCTCCCACAACTACCAAAACATCAACAAGACCTTGTAGGACTACTAGTTTGGGCAGTAAAAAGTTCCATAGCTCTTCTGCTCACTTTCATTCAAGCTAAGAGATGACTCCTTTTCATTATAAACCTTTTGAACTTTGTTTTTCCAATGAATGTGGGATTTATAATTTTGCAAAAATACTCTATTTCTCCCTCATGCTTCAACTTTGCATAATATTTTCATCGTCTGTTTGGTTCGATCCTTGGACCTATCTTTTGCAAGGTTATTTTGTTCCTCAAGTTATTGTTATTCTTATGTAGTCCCAAATATTTTTCACGCACAATCATCTTGTTTTTATGACGTTGTTGTTCCGCGAGTAAACAAAACACCTCTTCTACATCTTCAGAGTTGTATTTGCAAGATCACTTTGTCTAGCCTCCATTCACTATTTCTCATCATGCCTACTATTTTGTGCACATTTACTTCAGTGCTCTCATTCTTGATTCAGGGTAGACATAGAACCATGTGTGCAGAGACTTAATAAAATGAAAGAATATTCTCAAGGCATTAGGGAAGTTTTTGAGAGTGTGTTTTAAAATGATTTTCCTACCTCATTTATATGAGAAAATTTCCTTAATGAAATTAACCGTGTAGCAACACAGAGGCCATATTTCGTATCTGGGTCAAAATCGAAATAATAAATGAAGTGAAGGAAAATTAAAAAATTGTGAAACAAACCAAGGCATCAATTACAGAAGAGTCCCACCTTGTTGCAGTAGAATAAAATAGATTTGTATAACCTTGAATAAAGCATAAAAATACAATAATCCACACACCAAGTAGGTCTTGTATTACTCATAGTAAATACAGAGGAAAATCTACTTACTCAATAAGTCATTGATACAATAAGATTACAGTAGTTGTTGTACTAAATTGGAATCAAACATTTATTCAAGAATACATAAGGAAAATTGAGAAATGGAAGACAAAAGAAACGCATAACCCAGATTTGAACAAAACTTGGAATCTTTGTTTGCACTTGTATTAATACTCTATAAGGAGAGTTTTCTCTGTTACAATCGGTAAGAAGAAGCCTGAAATAAGTCTTCAATGTATGTATTTATACAAAATGATCTCAACCCAACGGTTGGACTTCTCATAGTTTAAAAATAGTAAATATTACAATATGCAAATCTGAAAGGTTCCATTAACATATCCTCTGTCTCTTCGCCTGTTGGAAGAGATGTTTCTTCTCCTCCTTTATCTTGGAAACAACTGGCATCTGATCATGATCTCTATGAGTAATGTATTGTACATGTTGTCTTATTGGTTTTCATATGTGCTTGCTTTTCCATATTTGACACATTGGATACATCTGCTTACTAACTGTACTACCAACCAAGAACGTTTTGTTGTTTCATTTGCTCCAAAAATGTATAAATTATTTTCTATATGAGGCAACCTATCCTGTATATTATTTGACCCCAAATATGTGTCTTGTAGATGCAAACTGGGATCTACTATCCATTTGTTTATTTGGATAAGATCAATTTGGTTCATTTGCTAGATGATTGTCCATGCTTCTTCTTTGCTTGTATTAGAATTATGTTGATTCTATGCTATGTCAATCTACCCCCGGGCCATACAGATACTATATCCTTCAAAATCAAGTAACCCTTTGTCTAGTGAAGACAATGCTTCTTCACAAGATTTATTTACCTCTCTGGCTAATCTTTTGCTTTCAACAAATTTGTCTCTCGGGCCTTCAAAATTATGTTGCCTCGGGTTTTCTCAGAAAGAGACAATCGAGGAACCTATGGTACATCATATTTTGGTTTTAGTAAGACAACCTCCTAAAATTTGGCTCAGGCTGCAGTGGCTTCTCTTTCCTTAATGTGAATGTTATTCAGGGAGAGACCTACCACCCAGTAACAATTTTGAATGGATTCCACTTTCGTAAAAAGATATAGTTGGGCTGATTCTAGCTTTTCATGTACTTCTAGTGCCTGAGCTTGGAAAGATGGCATATCCACTACTGCACCTTTAGTTAAATCTATCTTGGCCTAAAGTTTCTTAATCAATTATTCCTGTTGAGTGGCTAATTCTCTATTGGCTTGTGAATTTTTATACAGTTCATCAAGGTTAGTTTTGAGTTGTTGAATTTGTTGTCTGTCACTGGCTCTGACTTGTTCAAAATATTTATTAATCTGGTTTCCCACATCTTTTTCCATGGTTATCATCTGGTCTTGAAACTTCCTTACTAACATATTTCTCTATTTCATTTTCCCTGATAGGTTTTCTACCAAACAATGATTGGTCATGGCGAAGGCACCCAATGAGCCTTCCATCTCCCTAGTGAAATCTCTATCATCTAGGCCCTGCCCATCATACAACATCCTTTGCCTTTTGAATATTGCACCATCTTTTTGATGTGTTTATCTTTTAACTATGGCCCTCCTCGTCTTGATGAAAAATAAGTCTAAGGGAGGCATTTCTTCTGCTAAAATCGGAGTAAGTTCCTCTACAAATATGAATTTGGCATTTGGATTTCCTTTACTTGACTGTAAAGGTGTTAATGACATGATGGGGCTACCTATCTCGGTGGATGGTTGTTGCTCTGTTGTTTTGGTAGTGGGTTTATTTGGTGTGGATGGTGATGTATCCCGTACCTTTTTTATCAAAGCTTCAAATTGAGATTTTGCTTGATTACCAGGTGGATTTGATAATGCAGTATCCACTTTTTATGTCGCAACTTCAATTTTCTTCGGATCCTCCTGAGTATCTTATTCGCTGGAACTTCCTGCCTCCAAAACCTAATTTGTAGCTTCCTATGTAGATGGAGGTGTTTGAGGCTCTTCGTGTAAGACCTTAGGAAAACTATTCCTTCTGTACCTTTGGAAATTGTAGAAACTAGCTAATTGATCTGGAGCCACAACTCAAACTCTACTCAACACTTCTTGGTATGACCTGGCTCCCTAGAATATTTCATCCTATGGGGAAAATTCATGTACATATTTATTTATATTGTGTAGATCCAGGTGAGATTCCATGATATTATGGGGATTGTGCCTCTTAAACTCAATATCGACTAGCTTGATGTCTTCGAGAGTTGCAACTTCTACTTTCGAATGGCTAAAATATTACAACAAAAACATACCAACCTGAAGAGGGAAGGTTGTCCATACCTTTTTCTGGTTCGCTTTCAATTCTTTATTGATCCCCCCTGTCACAGTTTGATACGCTACCTCTCGGCACACCAGTCGATCTGGTAAAAAAATTTGTAAAGCGTGTGGGGGAATTAAACACCCAAAAACCCTGATGTAGGAAAAATGCTCCTCAATATACCACTTTGCTATTTTCCCCAGGTTGGCCATGATCCTGTTTAAAATCCTATGAGTCAAGAAACCGTAGAGGGTGATATGCATCAACACCACAACGTAATAACAAATTTCATAAAATATATCCTAGACTTTATCCTCCCACAGCTTGGAGTGATAAAAATGGATGGGCTCAGCGTTGGTCAGAGTCCAACTCCATCTCATCAGAGGGAAAGGCATCATGAAACAAATAGCATCCATAATGTATGCTGACATGTAGAAAGGGGCAGGTTTCCCTTTGGCCTTCATCAACTGATACTCTGTGATTTCCTTGGCCAGATTGTCTGATCATATCTTGGCCCAGTTGAAAGAGTATCATCCTGATACTTCATGCATGATAGGTACCCATGGTAACAGGAAGTGAGCAGATCTTTGCTTCCCAAAAGTTATACATACTCTCATAGCCACATAAATCATACGGGCGTCTAATGATGTTGTGGCATATATGTCATGGGTGTCTTCTTTGAATTCCTGAGGGTTTCCCCACCAGTCCTTGATTAAATCCTGGTAGTTTTTTCCATATTGTGTGCACTTTTCTTTGTCAAAATCCATTATGAAAGTGGTGTTATAATTGTATTTAAAAGTGGGGGATAATTTGTACATTACTTGTATATGCTCTGGTCGAAAGGACCCAACAACCACGTTCTGTGAATTGCAGATGATCTTGGTTGAAATTTCAACATTCTCTAGGGCCCAGCCAATTATGTCGTTTATGGAATGAGCCTCGGTCACGCGACTATTTTGTGCATATCTGATTGAGTTATATCCATGAGCTTTGTTACATGGGTTTCGGTCACCTCGTCACCTGAATCCTCTGGGTAGTTGATCAACTCATGTTGCAGAATATCAAACACCTGTGTCCAAGTTTTCACGATATCTACAGCTCTCAGTGAGGTGTGTGAGAGAACATATGTGTTCGGGTTCACGCTCTGACCGACTTCTTTAGCCATTTTTCATGGCACCATGATATTAGTGAGCTCATAACTATGTTACCTATTAGAGATAAGCACGTAAACTTCTCAGTTTTCCAAAACTTGTTGTTCTGCAAGAATGCAAATAGAATTCAAAAATCCAATATCCTTATTCACCTTAAGTGTATTTATTTACGAATACCTTTACTGACGATAAATCCATTTGCCTTAATGATAAAATCTAGGCAACGCTCTGCAATATCTATTGAAATCATTGCCACTGATTCGTAATTACTGCCATTAATATTGGTGGTTCACGATAGGGGATTTGGATGAAGTGGGTTTGAAAATTCCCGAATTGTGAATTCATGAAAAATCAATTGAGAGATAATCTTGTTTATCCCATTAATTAATCGTTAATTCACGAAAAATCAATTAAGAGATAATATTTTTTATCGGACTTCAGGAATTCATAATGTGATGAATGGAAAATATCTAAACTCCGAATGTGAGAAGTTATTAATTAACTTTTAATAGAAGTTAACTTAATTAATTGGGGTTTAACTTTTTGGCATTTAATGTTTCGTGTGTTGGAAAGTTAACTTTTATTAAACTTCCGACAGGCCATTACCCGTAGTGATGTGTCAAGGCTTAGGAAGGTATATGTGTATTATGACTAGGATCATTCGAAAAAAAAATCGGACATTGGGACTTTTAAGTTGCAACATGGTGAAATGCCCGAAGCGCAAAACTCTGAAGCAGTCTCTAGTAGCTTGGATTTTTAACAATCAGGTGGCTCCAAAAACTCAGGGAAGAAAGGGATCGTTCGATCAATAAGGGAAATTAATCGACAGAGGATGTTGTGCGTGCCTTAATACTAAAGATGGAATTGATTTAATATTTGGAAACCGACTTCTGAGTTATTATAAAAAAGGATAAAGTAAATCTCAAGTCTTAGAATTTATATGTGTTCCAACATAGGCTCCATCTGGGGATCGTGTCTCCTTGCAAGGTGTGGAAGAACAATAGACCAAGTGCCTTTATTGGGTAAATGGAGTCATCACTGGGTTTCTGGGAAACACCTTTTGAAAAATCATGAAGAAAGACATTAGGCTTCAGCCGTGTTTCATAAAACTTTATAAAATGCAATCATTCACAGATCTTGAGTTTAGGCTATTAATAGTTTCCCTTTTCCTGAAATTGAGTTCGGATTTGTTTAAGATAATCAAAACAACTTTAACTGAAGTATCTGACTTTAGTTGATTTTGTTTTCATCAAGGCATGATAACTTTAACAATTCCTTTAGGGAATCCCTTGTCGGGTCAGAATGTAAATATTATCAAAAAAATAATTAGCTTCCAGAGTATGTTTATACATGTATTACATCCTTACAGATATCATAGATATTACTTCACTTCCAGCGAGCATGTTTAGTACCCCGGTGAAGTTATCTACATCTCCCATTGAATTTCCTTTCACCACTTCAACATTTTTGCATTTTGTTTGAGATGAGGGCAATCATTTCATGAATTTCCTTTCATCATCTCTTTTGGAAAAAATGGGGGCAATCAAATTTATGAATTTCCTTTCACCATTTGTCTTGGACTAGATGCGGGCATTCATTTTATGAATTTCCTTTCACCATATGTCTTATATTTTGTTACAATTTTGAGGTGGGGGAAATCAATTGTATTAATCATACATGGATGATACATGCATAAGATTTAACAATGAATGTCTATCAACTATTGTTTATTGTACTTTGAGCTATCTCTCTCCCGATCCTCAATACATCTTTTCCTATAGGGAGGATCTTATGGGGAATTTTATTTTCTAGGGATTTGCCTTGAGCGAATTAATCAATTAAAATATGTTATAAGAGATAAAGTTACCAGAATTATCCTAGACATAATTTCTCCCAGTTAAAGTTAGAGGAACATAAATATTTTCGCCTAAACTCATTTTGAAGATATGTTTTTTAAGTCTTTGGAGATAAGGAAAAAAATCTTTCTTTCTGTGAAGTTTTAAGGTCAGGCAATGAATAATCAAGATAGAGCACGAAATTTTAGATATGCTAGATGAAAATAGAAGGAAGAGTCAGAGGTTTTGAAAAGGGATCTCAATTCCGCATAATTTTACTTTTTGATTATCAAACATTCCCTTTTGTTCTATTTTCTTTTCTTTTATTTTCTTTTGTCTTATTCTTACTTGATTCGAAAGTCTGGAAATTTATATCTTTTTTATCTTCGATGAGGTGACTATATTTATGAAAGTAGCATCTTACTTATATCTGATAAGACTTCTTTCAAGGATTTTCTAGCTTAAACAATAAATATAGGAGTTCATACCTCAAATTTTATTTACGTTTTCAATCAAACTAACTGTCAGTCTATCACTGGTTTTGAGAAAATAACCGTTTTGAAGAAACAAATGTCAGATTTGGTTACCTCCTTATTTATTGTCTGACAATAAGTATTCTACAAGAGTATAAAGGAAATAATCAGAGAGTTCCGCAGAATAAGAAAGATGTGCAGTACATATATATTATTTTTGTTTTCCGGAATATTAAGTAAAACTAGGTTTATTTAAAATGTAAAAGTAAAATTCAGGTAACCTACAAAAAGGAAATTTTTTTTTGAAAGAAAACAAATCAAACAGATATATACAATGGCGCTGTGAAATATGTTTATTGCATAAAATGTTTTAGATAGCGCCCGTTTATAGGGGCGTCACAATTTTTCCCGTCGAGATTCTCCAGTAGGAATGAATTCTTCCCCTCTGCACATGAAATCCTGAATGGTCCGATCCAGAGATGATCAAACTTACCGTGTTTTCCTACGTATTCTTTCCTGACATCCCATTTCAAAACTAAATCCTCAGGAAGAAATTCCCCGTCTTTTTCTTTTTTGTCGAAAAGGGATTTCATATTATCTTGGATATTTTTGAAGTATGTCATCGACTTCAACCTTGTTTTGATAGACTTCAATTATTTGATTTATCCTCCTCTTTACATCATTCAGTTCTTCGTTTGCATCTTGCCACAATTTCATTACTGTAAGACCTAGATTAATAGGGAGAACAACATTGGTGCCATAAACCATTTGGAAAGGAGACATACCTATTTATTTCTTAGTGTCGATCCAGTTTTCCCATAAGGCGTAATTTAGGTGGATGTGCCAAGCCTTCTTATTCTTCGTTAATACTTTATTGATTATATTCATCAAACTTTTGTTGGATGATTCGACCAACCCATTTCCCTGAGGATAATAGGTTGTAGAATGCCCCAACACAATGTTGTATTTTTGACAAAAAGTTATCATTGTCGTAGATTTGAATGCTTGAGAGTTATCTGTAACTATTTTCCGGGGGTAGCCAAATTTGGATAAGAAGTTTTCCTCCAAAAAGTTTATAACTACCGAATCTGTGGCATTTCGAGTTGAAATGGATTCCACCCATTTCTTGAAATAATCAGTATCAGTTAGAATCCATTTATGTTGGGCTCTTGACTGTGGGTGGATTTCTCTGATGAAGTCCAGGTCCCATTGTAGAAAAGGATCCTATGTATTGACTGGGACCAAAGGTAGAGTAGGGAGACTTTTCTTGACAAAGAATAGTTGGCAAGGGTTGCAAGCTCTAACCTTAGCGTTCACATTAGTATATAGTTTTGGTCAATAATATCTAGCTCTTAGAATATTGTAGGTCTTGGCCCTCCAGGCATGATGTCCTCCACACACTCCCTTGTGAAATTCATTTATGACATCCTCTATTTTCGATTCAGTTAGGCAACGTAACAAGAAACCTAGGGGGTCTTTCCAGTACAATTGTCCTTCAATAATACAGTAATTAACTATGTGTAGTTTTAACATTCTTGCTTTTGATGGAGTCATATCGCTCGGGCATTGAAGAGTGAGAAGATATGCAACGATATCGCAGTACCATTCAGAGGAAGAAAATTTATCTTCGATATGAACTATGGGGTTTTGATCATAAATTTCTCCCATGTCTGGAATAGGTTAGTGTGATTCCAGGTGGTTTATCCCAAGTGGTCTGAAAATAGACTCTAATAATAATTTTTCCAGGCCATGACCTTTAACCAACTTGGTCATTTTAACCTCTAGATCAAACTCTTGAATTTTTTCTAACCACCGACCTCTCCTACCGTCACTGTCTGGTTGTACCAATATATATTTGACAAAGCTTGTTGGTACATAGGCGATAATCTTGGAGTGCAGTACATATGTCCTGAAATCTTTGAGAGATTTCACCATTGTGTAGGCTTGCTTTTCCAATATGTCATTTTTGGTTTCTTCATCTCTAAGACTTTTACTGAAAAAGGATATCAGTTTCTCGAAACCTCCTTCATTATTTTGCAAGAGTACAACTGCGATAGTATGCTCAGATGCGAAAGAGAAGATTAGGAATTTCTTAGTATAGTCAGGACTAGCTAATACTAGAGCTTTGCTTATATATTTTTTAACTCGCTCGAACGATGCTTTGGATTCGACAGTCCATTTGATTTCACTGTCTTTCTTCAGCATATCTGTGATCAATTTGACAATTTCAGCAAAGTTAGGGATAAACCTTCTTAAAAAAATTATTTTCCCTAAAAAAGACTGGATTTCTTTTTTGTTTCTAGGAATGTTTATTGTGTCAATAACATTGATTCGCTTGGGATCGACCTTAATTCCATATTTCGACACTATATGACCTAGAAGTTTTTCTTCTTTCATAGAAAAATGAGACTTTTTAGGGTTAAGAGACAAACCGAATTTTCTGCATTTCTCAAAGGTTTGTTTGAGATGGACCAGGTGCTCAGCATCAGAATTTGAAAAGACTATTAGATCATCTAAATAAATAACAACAAACTTATCTCTCTCACCGATGAAAGCTATATCCATTTCTCGTTGGAAAGTGGCCCCTGTGTTCATCAATCCAAAGGGCATTTTAGCATACATAAAATTTCCCCACGGAGTAGTGAATGCAGTTTTTTCTTTATCATCTTCATTGAAAACAATCTGGTTATAACCTGAGAATCCATCGATCATCGAAATTTTGTTAGCTCCCACTAATTTTTCCAGAACATGATCCATTTTTGGCAGTGGGTAGTTATCCTTCAGGGATGACCGATTTAAATTTCTGAAATCCACGCAAAGCCTAATTTCTCCACTTTTCTTCCTGACGAGTACCATATTTTCTACCCATTCAGAATATCTAAGTGGAACAATAATATTTGCGTCAAGAAGTTTATTGATCTCTCTTTCTATTACAGGTAAGAGGATAGAGTTTATATGTCTTAGATTTTGTCTAAACGGTTTGACGCCATGCTTCAAAGGAATCTTATTTTCAGTCACAGAGGTATCATAAGTATTTAAATCATCATATGACCAAGCAAAGACATCTTTATATTGTTTAAGCAATTCGGCATATTTACTCTTTACCTGAGCTGGAAGGTATTTAGATAACTTGACTATCTTAGGTTCTTCTTTAGTTCCTATGTCACAGTCTTCAACCTCCACGGGCTGAGGTCGTAGGGTAGATTTCAAGGGTATGTCATCTTTGTCAAACAATATTTCTAAAGGTATTAGACCTCCGAGTATTCGATTGTTCTTCAGTACCAGCATGCAATGATTGTGATCTTATCTTGGAACTTTTCATGATCTTCACCTTCTTGCATGATCCAGATAGGATCGTTTTGGTTCTCTTGATCTATATGAGTCTCCGAAAATTCATCAACCAATTCTAGAAATTGTTTAATATTCTCATCATCTTCAAAGACCTTCCAATGTTGCACATTATTTGGGATTGAAGTTTTGTGTCTCATTTCTATATGATATTTCAACTTTAGGACAGTGGGAGGTATAAACTTCGCAGCTTCTTTGGCCAAGGAATCTGCCTGTTGATTTTCTATTCTGGGGATGTGATGAATGTTAAATGATGAGAATAAATTCTCAATAAAATCCCAGGCACAATTTATGTACAAACTTAGTCTTGGATGTTTAGCCTGATATTGTTTCTTTATTTGTTTTACAATAAGTTCTTCATCACCATAAACTATTATATTTTCAATTTTTAGTTTCCTAGCAACCTCTAATCCTAAAACCAAAGCCTCGTATTCACATACATTATTTGTATAATCGATTGCCCAATGTAGTATTTATGAAAAGGGAATGACATATTCCTCTCCATGTGAAACAAATAACACTCTTGCTCCTGCCCCTTCACAGGATGAAGTGCCATGAAATTTTTTTTTCCAAACTCCTTCTCTAGTATTTACATTTTTCTGTGTTTTTTCTAATTTTTTATTTTCTTCTTCTATACAGTGATCAAAATCATCGTCTAAAGATAAAATAAAATTTCCTAGATCCTTATCAGTGACATAGACTGGATAATTATTTGGGTTTTGAGGGTCACTTATAGTATATGCCAGACTAGTCTCTTTGTACAATCAAGTAAATTTTCCACCAAAAATCAGGATAGTCGCGTATGTCATGTCCGGTTGAAGTAATCTTCTGAGTTTTGCACCCCAAGACCTAGATAAAAGCATGCCATACCTGGAAGGGACTTCAGTAACAACTACATACATATGGATGCTCTTTACAAGAATTTTTGCAAGATTCACTACTAGATCCTTGATCATGCCCAGACACTTAACCTTTATAGAATCAAAAGAATATAAATCCCGGTAAGGTCTAGTGATTTCAAGGCCCAACTTTTCCATGATAAATTTAGGAATTAAGTTGTGAGAGGCCCCAGAATCTAACATGCAATTATGAAGTAAATGATCATGCACAATTAATGTAATATAGAAAGGAGCTACATGATCCTTATCATTTTCAATGTGCGGACCAAACATAATCGTGGGATTTTCATCTTGTAAATTTATTACATTTGTATAACATTCTGTATCCGAGAAGTTTATCATTTTAGCGATCTTTTTTTTATAAATCAGATTCTTACCAAGCTCAACCGGTGGCATGGGAATTTTGATTTTATTTATTTTGTTTTATAAACTAAAACCTCCAGCTATTTTTCTCTCTTTCCCTAGTTGTAGTTTGTGTTTCTATATTCTCTGTTTTCGTAGTTTTTGTTTCCTTGGCTTCAACTCTTTTATCTTGGGCAACTTGTTTTTCAACTGTTTGTTTAGTTTGGGCAGCTTGTTTTTCAATTGTTTGTTTAGTTAAAACTGCCTCACTCACTTTGTTTCCTAATAAGATATGTTTTGGTGGAACACTTATGGTACTTGTTTCTCTGGTCCTTAAATTATACTCATGTTGAAGCTCGACCATTATGGAGTCGACGATTCCTTGATATGCAGACTCTCCTAGGTTGTTTATACTTTCCTCATTACTAAACAGGGGCTCTTGTTCTAGAGATTTTTCATAGTCATGTCTAGGTAGGTGAGGTTCCTGGTATTCATCACTAAGGTTGTTTACATCTTCTTCTAACCCTTCGTAATCATTTATATCATCTCCTATAAAATTTTCAGACTTAAACGGAGCCTGAATTTTTTTATCTTCATTGTTTATTTGTTTCTGCTGTGTTTGAAAATTGGGATTTCTCCTAAAGTCCTTCCTAGCGAATGGATCGGGTTTGGCCTAGTCTAGCTCCATTCTAGAGATTTTATTTGACAAATATTTAATTATCTTAGCCATATCGTCCATCTTTTATTCCGTAGATTTTTCAGATCCGGAGGATCCTGCTTGTTCTCTGAAGCATCTATCTTCCTTGGTTCCTATCTAAACCTTGGATTTTAGTTTACCCGATGCCATCATGTTCGACTTGATTTCTATGGCATCGTCTTGCATTCCTGTGAGGGTATCATATCTTCTTTCCCTTAAAAGTAGGGAAAATATGGGCTCAAAATCCCCTGGGAAAGTCACTTTAGCTGCGGGTTGAGAAGGTTTAACTTCTACTCGAATCTTATGATATATTTTGTTAAACCTCTAGGTGAATTCTAGGATCGACTCAGAATTCTTTTTTCTTAGGGCCCCAAATTCCGTCAGATTGTACAAGTGGTCTTTATTTTCTCCCCACTGTCTTAAAAAAGAGTTTTCTAAATCATCATAAGACCTTAGGGATCCTATCGAGAGTCCTTGAAACCAGATTCTTACTTGCCCCTCAAAAAATTTCACTAGGAGCCTTGAGTATATGTCTTCATGTTCAATACTAAGGATATCAACGAATTGATCAAAAAACGTTATGTGCTTTGTAGTCGTTAAATATCCTTCCCTTGTAAACTTTGGTAAGTTCTTCATGTAATTTTCAGGTAGGTCATGAAGGATTGGAGGAAGGACTAAAGGAGCATATATGGCCACTACTTTAGAAAAAATCCTAGGGGGTGGAGGTTTTCCTTGACCCCCTCCACCTCCTACGCCACCTCCACCTCCAACACCACCTCCTGCACCACCTTGTCCACCTCCAAAAATATCCATTGAAAGTCCAGGGGATGAACTTCAGGAGTCAAAAAGAGGGTTTTCAAAAACTTCTAGGGACTGAAGTGATGAACTTTGGGCTTCCTTGGGATGTGGGGAAGGGAAATATGGAAAATGATCATTAGGCGAAGCAAAGTCTAGAAGGGGAGGAAAAGGGAAACGTGGACCAGCTTCTTCGGACTTACAAGAAGTGTAAATAGGGGAGTCGACAGGAGACGAATCAGGGTATAGAGTATGCTCTTCGGGATTTTGGAGCACTGATACCTTTACTTCTGGTGAGGATGGGGTAGACACAGAATTAAAAATAGTGGGTTTAGAAGAGATTTCTTTATTAAGACAACTAGGAGTATTAAAACACTCGATCTCAATCTTTATTTCAGGTACGACTTCCTCAACGGAGGGTGTTTGTTTAAAATTATTTTCAGGAGTTTATTCTTCACTCGGAATGTTAGTATTGATATGTATGACTTTTAGTTGGTACTTCTTACCTACCGTGTAGTCGAATTGAGGTATCCCTTTGGTTTTAACAACCTTTCGAGATCAGACACATGGGTGGTCTGCTGATCGTCTGGGTTTTTTCTGGTATTCCTTCGATAGAATGCCATTTTATCATTAGTGGAGTCGCCAAGTGAAAGATACAAATATCCTTATTATAGTATTCAATATTTGTTCACTATCAAGGACAGAATGTTACCTTGTCATTTTCCCAGGGAAAAATAACTTTGTTTCTCCATCCCCGGCAACGACGCCAAAAAGATGTTGGTCCTGATATTAAACTTAAGGCTCAAAGTATAATGTCAGGCATCAAGGAAGTTTTTGAGAGTGTGTTTTAAAATGATTTTCCTACCTCAGTTATATGAGAAAATTTCCTTAGTGAAATTTGTTGAAATAATGTAACTGCAAAGTGTATTCTTATTATTATTTGATATATTATTCATTGGATAAATCCCCATTGTGGATTGATCATGTCGGCTATTGTAAAAGGACCAAATCCCCTTTTGCAGATTGGTCATAATATAATTGTAATAGGCAAAAGAAGAAGTCAGCCCCAAAATATATCAAAGAGGCCCCTAAATATAATAAAGATGGTTATAACCACCCAAAATAAGAAGTCGGCCCTGCCAGTGAAAAGACACTTCCACATGTGCCAGACTTGTATAAATAAGGAGGCTAGTGCCTCACTTAGACACACACTCACTTGTTCATTGAGAGACAAGTTTTGGACCTGCGGTTAGAGAAGAGAGAGAGAGAGAGAGGTGCATCTTTAAGAGAGGACTTTCTGTACCTGTTTGAGTTATCTCTTGGCATTGTATTGGCTATCTATATTAAGGAAGTTTTGCTCATTTTTCTTCCCAATAAGGGTTTCCCAGGATAAATGATGTGCCTCATGTGATTGTGTATTTCTCAGTGATCTTATATTATGTTGTTGTTATTCATTGAAATGAAAATAACTATAATAATGGCTTAAACTGATCTAAAATTGAAGAAGACTTGAAACTTGAATAAATATTGCAAGTGAAATTGTTATGTGTTTTTAAAGCAATCGGATCAATTTGCAACACATAATAAAGGATTACTTATGTAAATATATACATAGACAGCATAATAAATCATTGAACATCAGACATAAACACAGCAACTTGATAAAGGAGTTCACCCCACTCCGGGCTACATCTCCTGGTCCAGCTTCCAATGGATCATTATTATTAAATTTCTCAAAGTGCTCAAAAACATGTCTTACAGTGCTCAAAATGACAAATTGATTGCTTCAATGGCTCCGCAACGTCCCAAAACCCCTGTCTGGGCTCTTTCGGCACCTGAAACGGTCGAAAAATGAAGAAGATAGCCTCCTTGAAGTCTTCCCTTCTTCTTTGTTGTCTCTGGTTCTACAATTTGCACCCTTGTGCTTCCAACCTAGCACACACGCTCTTTAAAGGCGTAAAAACCAAGACCCGTACGCAACCACGCACCGGTCCAAACCGTAGAACAGTTAGGGCACCTCCAGCCCCTAACCGCCTCGGCACTCGGCCATATGGCCCATGCGACCAAAATCTGGGCTTAAAAAGGAGTTATTCCGTTTAAAAACTCCCACACGGTTATACACCGACCAACCACGGGTTACATATGTATAAACCAAAGGTTAACCCCGCGCGCCTTTTAATATGCAAACTTTAATTTAAATGTATGCAATGTTATATTGCAATATATTGCAATATACAATGCACGCTATATTACAATGTTATACATATAATATAGTCCGTGGACTATATTTCAAACCCGCCATATATAAACATACGGTCATATGTGTTACAGCAAAACCATGGGTCGAGGCGTAAGTCCCGGCCCGTGCCCTTTTCTACAATGTACAAAATCCAAACTTAAATACATATGCATTGGGCTATATAACAAGGAACAAAGGCGGGAGTATTGGCTAGCGCAAGGTTATGAAAACTTTAGTGTTTGGGGAGGTCCGGGGGTCGAACCCCACGGCCTCCAAACCATTTTATACAAACACAAACATATAGGCCAACCACATAATGACACGTGTCAGCACATCACTGGTCAATGAACATCCAACCAAACTGTGCCACATCATCAATACGCCACGTCAGCAAGATGGTACGGCCCTCCACATGTCCGTACGGACTGTACGGACAGGTACAGTCAGCACCCTAATTTTTTTCCCTGTTTGACTTGGCGGTCAAATCGCAATATCTCCTCCATACGGACTCCATTTGCGAAAATAAATATACCGCCGGAATCAGGAAAATGAGACGGACGCAATGGCACTGTTTTCGTCTCAATCTGAGCACTTTGAAAATTGAGCAAATTTTGATCCCCTGATCACACCTCCCCATTGGGAAGCTTTTGGACCTCCAAAAGACTATCTCAATCTATGTGAAGATGAGGGTATAGTTCCCTCACCCTTCCAACCTCAATCCACTTGGCCTTGCTTGGATTCGTCCCCTTAATACCAACTCGCAAATACTCCACATTCCCTCGCTTCGAAGTTCGCATCCTCCTGTCAAGTATGGTGTCTTCCTGCAGTTCTGTTAGATACTCTAGCGAAAAATCATCTATGTAAGGAATCTGAACATGCTCTCCTTGATCATCGATCAACGGAGGCTCATACAAATTCAAATTCTCAACATTAACAACTGCATACATCTGCATATATGGAGGCAAATCTAAACGAAAAGCATTGTTACCAATCTTGCCGACAATT
>ML784468.1:774833-785554 GCA_009831015.1 Picea engelmannii | reverse complement strand
GTCATAGTATAATTTCAATCGGATCCCATTCACTGATCCTTCCTTCCATTCTCCATTCAACATCTTCAATTAAGCAGCTCCTCCCTCTGTAACATAAGCGATCTCGTATGGCCCTAGCCAATGCGTTCAGAACTTCCCAGGATGTTTTATGAACTTGTTGTCATATACTAGTAGTAGATCACCTTGTTTGAATGCCTTCTTATTGATGTGTCTGTCATGATAGGCCTTCTCACTTTCCTTTTGTACCTGCTGATGGAATCCTGCAATGAATCTATCTTCATCCAGTTCAACCAGTTGTGCAAGCCTGTATTGAACAATTTCAGTGTCGTCCATATCTGTAAAGGCAACAATTCTTAGGCTTAGTACCAAATATTCCATTGGAACAACAACTTCAAGACCATATACCAACTTGAAAGTGGTCTGCATTGTTAGTTTCTTGAAAGTAGTTCTATAGGCCCATAATACTGCTAGTACTCTTAAATCCCAATCATCCATGTTCACACTGCAAATCTTGGTTAGTGTTGTTTCCAAAATCTTGTTGAATGCTTCAACTGTCCCATTTTCTTGTGGATGGTACAACCTGCTCTTCTGATGGTGGAATGCAAATTCTTCAGTCAGGGATTCAACTGTCTTATTGATGAAATGTGTTCCTTGATCACTCATAAGGATCTTTGGTCATCCAAATCTGGTTACGATGTCATCAAATATGAAGAGCACAACTGTAGTTGCACTATAGTCCTTAACTTCTCTTGCTTTGGCCCATCTAGTCAAGTACTTTGTAGCCATAATTATGTACCTTTATCCTGTGTGTTTTCCTGGTGGGTTTATAGGTCTAATGAAGTCAATGGCCCATTTCTCAAATTCTTTTAGGTTCATTTGTGGTGCCAATGGAATTTCATCTCTTCTGGATGGTTTCCCAACTCTTTGGCATACATTGCAGGCTCTGGAATAGTCTTTAGCATCTCTGTGTAAGGTAGGCCACCAAAGGCCAGCTCTCAGAACCTTCTGCGCAGTTGATTTTCCTTCATAATTCCCTCATGTGATGCCTTCATGAGATTATACAAGGATCAATGGTCGTTTTGCCTCCATAACACATCTTCTTAATATCTCGTTAGGTCCCATCTTGTATAGATGTCCAGCTATAAGTCAGAAGTTGACAGTGCGCACTAACAATTGTTTCTTCTAAGGAATTGTGTACTCACTAGGTGCCATTCTTGTTGATAGGAACTGGACTATCTCTGTGAAGTTATCATCAATCTTTCTAACGGCCAGTATTTTTGCATCCGGTAGTGCATCCTCCAAACTAGTTGGCTCTTCTCCATTTTCCAACCTCGACAAGTGGTTAGGACATTTGTTCATTCTTCTTGGCTTTACTATAATCTCAAAGTCATATTATTGAAATAGAAAAATCCATGTGCATATCCTTCTCCCCAACACTAGATTTTTGACTAGGTATTTCAATGCGGAGTGATCAGTAAACATTTTAAAGTGTCCTCCCAACAAGTAGTGGAAAATTTTCTACAATGCATACACCATGGCCAATCCTTCTCTCTCTGTAGTGGTGTAATTAATTTCTGTTGTTGATAGCTTCCTACTAGCAAAGGATAATGGGTGGTCAATATATCCTCCTCCCAGTTGTTCTAACACAGCTCCTAAAGAAATGGAAGACACATCAACATGCATGTGAAACTCCTTGCTCCAATCTGGGAAACCCAGAATGGGCGCAGTAACCATTTTTTGTTTCAGTGTGTTGAAGCTCTGTTGGCATTCTTCTGTCCAACTAAACTGACAATCCTTCTTCAACAAATTCTCCATGGGTGTTTTAATCTGAGCATATCCTTTAATGAACTTTTTGTAATATCCTGTGTGTCCCAACACAATGCACAATTGTTTAACTAAAGTAGGAGGGGGTAGATCAAATATAATGGCAATCTTGGATGGATCTACCAATAATCCTTTCTTGCATACAATATGACCTAACAACACTCCAAATGGTGAAAATAAAATACATTTCTTCGGTTTTAAGGAAATTTGGCACTGTCTACATTTATCCAACATTAGCCTTAGACATTCAATATGATTCTTCAATAAACTAAAAATAGTCCAATCATCAAAATATGCTTCTAGAAATTTATGCAGAAATTCCTTGAATGCTTCGACCACCACCCTGGAAATGATGGTTGGGGAATTCTTCAATCCAAATGACATTACTATGTATTGGTAGGATCCCCATTCTGTTGCAAATGTGGTCTTATGGTGATCTTCCTTGGCAATCTGGATCTGATGGTATCCTGAAAATCCATCTATAAAAGAATATACTTCCTGCCCTCCCACATTATCTAGCACTTCGTCAGTGAATGGTGTACRGAAGGGGTCATGAAAACAAGCATCATTCAGCTTCCTGAGATCTACATATATCCTGATCTCTCATGTCTTCTTRTCTTGTACCACCATAGGGATAATACACTCTGACTCTTYGACAAGTTCTATGATTCCTKCTTCCAGCATTCTGTCAAGCTCAATATTCACTTTTTCCTTATATTTAGGGTTCAGACTGTAAGGTCTCTGTTTAAATGGTCTTGCATATGKATTTAAACGAATCCTCATCTCTCCCATAGGTCCTTTAATTCCCTTCATATCAGTGAACTTGGTTGGAAACAAGTCCTGATATTCATCCARTAACTCTGTACTTTTGTCAATGGTTGTAGCATCCCAGTAATCTCCAACATTTGAAAACTTTGGTGTTTTCTCTGTTCCAATACTGACCTTCTTAAGATTGATCGGTTGTCCAATAAATGGTATCTCAACTCCTAGTCCTTCTAYGTCTCTTTGGACTTATGTTTCTGCGATGTTCACCTTCATAGGATCATCGTCTTCATCAACATTGATGTTGTAACAGCCTTACAGTTTTTGGAGAGGCACAATCCATTCATCCTCTTCTTGTTCCAAAGGAAGGCTAGATGCCTCCTCGAATACTTTATGTCTCACAATATGTAATGCTTGGTCTACTGAAGGAAATTGCCTTTCAAATAAGAAGGTAGTTACAAAATTCTAAGTCATACCCTCCCAATCCGTAGTGATGAGGCACAACTCTGCTTGGAGGTACCAGTTGATAGGTGTCATGTCTAGTGTGTTAATGAATCTGTGCACCCATTTTTCTTGAGGAATGTTGCTCCAGGATTCCTCACAACTCTGCACATGGTCCTTCGGTCAGCTTCAACCTGTGTATCGAAATTCGCAGCCTTCTACTTATGCTGAGAACCACGCTGCCATCAAGGTATGACATTGTACCCATTTTGTGATGCTATGTTTATGTGTCCCCCACCATATTGTTGGTGTGGCTTTCAAGGCCTCATCCATTGCCAATAATCTTTGTTGTATTGGTACACTTTCTTCAAAGTCCGACAAGAAGGTTTCTAGAGGACTTAGACCATCAAAGGTGGGTAAGTTGTTTACTGTTGTGCCAATCCAACGAACTTCTCTGGTTAATCTAGCACATATTCTTGTAGATACTTCGTACATTTTATTCTTCCAGTTCTCCAGTGCTTCTTCTGAATCTGATGAACATGTGCTCTCACTTCGCCAGCTCAGGTTCCCATCGGCTATAGGATTAATGTAATCCTGTTGTCTGGTTGTTAGCTTGTATATATTTTCTAGTGCATATGCATGGTATTCTTCTTTGATAGGTTTTGTGTATCACTGACCTTCATCTGGATCTAAGGTTGCAATGACCCTAAGGCCATTTCTTTCAAAAGTCATACATCTTTTCTTTAAATCAACCACAGTGGAATTATTGAAAGCCCAATCAATTCCTAATAGTGTGGGGTAAGGACAACTATCATAAACTATTTCAATTACCTCAAAATCAACAAATGTTCTTACTCCATCAATGTCCACAGGGACATGTTCTAATCTGCCAAAAGGGCTTACAGCTTGTTGATTGGCCATCCTAAGCCTGATAGGGGAATAGATCAACTTCGGTTTTCCCATCAGTGCCCAGGTTTTCTTTATCATGACATTGACCTCTGACCCTAAGTCGAGGACTACATAATCTATCTCGTACTCTCCTATTTGAGCATTCAAATTAATTCCTTATTTGTCTTTCTCTTCTTACCGATTTGGTGTACTTCCCTATTTAGTAAGGGTTCTATCTTTCCTAGCTCATATTTTCTGATAAAATTTTGTAACTCTTGTACATCGCTTTCATCCCGAATCAACTTAATACAAGTATATAAAAATTCCATGATCTTGCTTACCTCTTTTTCTTCTTTTGGCGAAGAAGACTAATCAAATTCCAGAGGCATTCCATATTCTTTCACTTCTGGTCTTGTCTTTGATGAAGAGCCTTGGTATCCTCTAAATTCTTTTTTGGATTCCTCAAATATTTTTCTTCCTTTATTTGCATCAAACATTTGTGTCTTCTGTGTAGCTTTCCCGATTCCTGAATCTTCTGTAGTCTTCCCTTGCATCATTCTATCATCTCCTGTAAAAATGCCTCTTGTTATAACAACGAATCTAGGGTATTCTCCGTGAGGTTCATCATATATAATTTTCACTTGCGGGTTCTAATGAGGTCCTTGTCTTTCTTGAAGCTTAGCTAGCAGCACAGGACAATCTTCTATAACATGGTCAAACATGCTGCAGTAGCTGCAAGTGGTACAAGGGTTCTGGAAATCCCTTGCAAGGTGTCCTAGTTGTACGCAGTTACAACAGATTATTTGTCCTCAACCTTGACCCATTCCTCCTCCTCGTCCTTTTCCTCTGAATCCACCGTGAGGATTGAAGTTGCCTCTCCCAGGAGAGTTATACTTCATAGTGTTTCCTTCTTATTGTACTTCACCTTGACTATTATATATATCTCTCTAAATTTCATGCATGATATCATAAGCCCTACAATCCCTATCATCATGTCCTACAGACTTACAAAATGTATAGTACAAATTTATAGGTATCTGGACATACTTTTTCATGTAGTAGCACTCGCCAGGGCGATGTTTGTTTCTGCATACCTCGCACCAAGTAAGGTGGCTTGCTTCAAAGGGCTCAGAGCTCCATAATCCAAGTATTCATTGAATGGGGGATAGTGTTCCTTGTCATGGCCTTTTGATCTGCATTTGACACACCAGATGTATTCTCTTTTATCTTTTCCCTTGTATTTCTTCATATCTTCGACCTGCAGAGACAAACTAGTTAGCTGACTCATACCTAAGCTGGATTCTCCCATAGGGTCTGATTCTAACTTCATGGTGATATCTAGCACCTCAAACTATGAAGCAATATTCTGTTGCATCAAGGAAACTCTGATGTGTAGTAAGAGGGTAGCAATGAACCATTCTTTGTTCTATTCACATGGGATCTGAAAAGTCAATCGGCTTTTTAAGGCTTTGAATCTCTGATCAAATTCCTAAACAAGTTTGGCCACATTTTGTTTGATATCTTTTAGCTCTGTAATACATTGTGACTCCGAATTGGGTTTCTTGAACTCTACAATCAGCGCATTCTTTATCTGATTCAGTGGCTTAGGCTATGAAAGTCCTTGGAAAAGCTTCATGTACCAGCTCAGTGCGTGATCCCTTAGAGTGGTACTAAACTGGGTTCTTTTGATAGCTTCGTCAGTGACATTTTTAATATTCCATATGACTTCACATAGGAACCAGTGTTGATCGGGATCTTCAGATCCATCTCCCTTAAAGATAGGAAGCCTCATCTCATCTGCCATAAATATTCCTAGGGTTCCTGACTGAATATGTGGTGGACTACTATTGACAGTGCTCTGGGTACTCCAGTGATTGGGATTACTTTGATTTATTAATACTATTGAATCAACAATAGGGATAACAGTACTTACTTTAATGGTTTGTGCAGTTTCTGAGGTTTCAGGTTCTCCCTGGTGAAGCTCTTCATCTTTTCCTTCCTCTCTCTTGGTGGGTTCTGAATGTTCTTTGTCCATCAGATCTGCCTCTTCTCCACTGTAGAAACCCTCCTCCCCGTAGTTCTCCTTAAACAGGTTCACAAGGTGGACTTCTCTGAACACTCTCCCACTATGTGTATGTCCAGCTTATGTGTCGTTGTCGCTGTCCAAATTCTTTAACATTGGCCTTTCTAGATTCGACCATTCTATTGTATCTTCAAGATGTTCTTCTCATGCAATAGCATCTTGAGTCTCAACTTCAAGAATTGTAAAAATTTTCTTCTAGGTCCCTTGAAAAAATATCTCTCGGCTTGGCTATACGACTCTACTCTATCAACAACAAACTTGGTGATGTAACATACAATCGTTCTATAAAACCAGTGATCTACTACTCTGGATACAACGTTATTGACTCTCTTAAACTTTTTTATCAACGCCGACGTCCACACTACAGGAGATCTAGATTTGATCTCGAACTGGGTATCTGCTAACCTAACTAACCACTCATATAGCTCCTGATGGATTCCTCCAAAGAATATCTCATGTATATTGGTAAAGATATATTTCTCCAACCAATCCTATGAAATAATATTAGGTTTCTTGTTTTGGGATTCAACGAAGTCCTTTTCTTGATCCTCTATCCACTTTTGAGTCTCTGTCTTCTATGGAAACCACCTTGACATTCCTTCAAGAATATTCGCGTCCCGACAACATAACCATTTGTTGGCACAGGGGTAGACCTAGGGTTCAAATCCAAGAGCACACCAAATATCCCTAACTATTGTCCCTTTCGACAACACCTACAAATTAGATGCAGTCTCACCCGAAGCAGTTATGAGGGGGTAGCAGGACAGAGATGTCTACAACCAAAGGGAAGATCAAGTGGATTTAACACAAGAAAAACACAACATTCATATATCACTTATCATCTTAGATCTATTCTGCACATCTACTTATCAGATCTAAAACAATAATAAAATCACAGTATATCAATGATAGAGATAAAATACCAATCACACACAACACAATATGTACATGGTTCACCCTCTCTCTAGGGCTACGTCCACACAACTGTGCTATAATATATTAAGGTAAAGCATGTAGTTCTTGTCTGTTCTCTTAGCTAGAAAATCTTCTTTCTTCTCCTCTCTTTCTATCCCCTCCCTGTGCACCCAGTTGCAGGGTTGATCTTCACACCCATCTAAAGATATTACAATACCATAATTCTCTCACTCTTATCACTTCTCTCTCTCGCAACAACAGTCTCTCCCAACAACAACTAGATCGATCAATAAAAACAATGACAATCTTGACACCAACCCAACCCAGGTCTTCTTGACCTCTATTTATACATTACAATAGCTCACCTACATTCTTATGCTGAAACCTAGGTGTCCAAAACCCTAGATACCAAAACCCTAGGTGTCTAAAACCCTAGGTCAACTTGACCCATATTTTCAGGGCTTCACCAACCTATCTTTCCTTCCTTCTCGCACGGTGCTCCAAAGCATCCAATGGTGGATTTTTCCTCTTGTTGATTTGTCCATGATCCTTATTCCTTGCTTATCTATCATCCTCAACTTCCTTGTCCAACGACTTGCTTTCTCGAGCTTCACTCCATCGTTTATGCTATTTTTCTCACGTCGACCCAGTAACAGTCACTGTGTCTTCCGCGAAGTTCAAATTCTCCCTTTTATTCCTTGATATTTGCATAATTCCATAACCAAGGGCCAACAGTATATGCCATGGGTGTCTACTCTAAATTTCTCAAGGTGTCCCCACTAGTCCTTGATTAAATCCGGGTATTTGTTTCCATATTGTGTGCACTCTTATTTTTCAAACTCCATTATGAAATTAGCGTTATAACTGTATTTAAAAGTGGGAGATAATTTGTACATTACTTGTATATTCTCTGGTTGAAAGGACCCAACAATGACCTTCTGTGAATTGCAGATGCTCCTGGTTGAAATGTCAACATTCTCCAAGGCCCAACCTATCATTTCGTTGTATGGCATGAGCCTCGAGTGCATGACTATTTTGTGCAACTATGATTGAGCTATATCCCTAAGCTTTGTCGCATGGGTTTTGGTCACCTCATCTCCTGAATCCTCTGGGCAGTTGATCAACTTGTGTTGTTGAATATGAAACACCCGTGTCCAGGTTTTCATGGTATTTACAGCTCTCAGTGAGGTTTCTGAGAGAACATTTGTATTCAGGTTCACGCTCTCACCAGCTGCTTTAGCCTTTTTTTGCGGTGCCATGATATTAATGAGCTCAGAACTGTGTTACCTGTTACAGAGAAGCGCGTAAACTTCTCAATTTTCCAAAACTTGATGTTCTGCGAGATTGCAAATAGAATTCAAAAATCCAATATCCTTATTCACCTTAAGTGTATTGATTTACGAATACCTTTACTGACGATAAATTCATTTTCCTTAATGATAAAATCTAGGTGGTGCTCTACAATCTCTATTGAAATCATTTCCACTGATTCGTAATTAATGCCATTAATATTGGTAGTTCATGATCGGGGATTTGGAGGAAGTGGGTTTGAAAACTCCTTAATCACAAATTCGCGAAAAATCAATTGAGAGATAATCTTGTTTAACCCATTAATTAATAATGTTTATCGTTAAGTGATTTTGGGTATTTGGACTTCGGGATTTTGATAGTAGCTCAAGATATAATCCCCAAAACCTGAAACTGCAAAGTGATTAATCATTGAATAATTATTTTTTATTTAAATTAACCTTGCTTAGTGTTTAAGGTATTTCGGAAGTTCGGCCTTCGAGAATTTAGAATTTGATGAATGGAGAATATCTGAACTCTGAATGTGAGAATTTACTAATTAACTTTTAATCGAGGTTAACTTAATTAATTGGGGTTTAAATTTTTGGCATTTAATGTTTCGTGTGTTGGCAAGTTAAATTTTAATAAACTTTCGACAGGCCATTACCTGTAGTGATGTGTCAAGGCTTATGAAGGTATATGTGTACTATGACTAGGATCATTCGAACACTTTTCAGACATTGAAACTTTGAAGTTGCAACATGGAGAAATTCCCTAAGCGCGAAACTCCGAAGTAGTCTCTAGTGGCTTGGCTTTTTAACAATCAGGCGGCTCCAAAAACTCGGGGAAAAAAGGGATCGTTCGATCCACGGGGGAAATTAATCAACGGAGGACATTGTGTGTGCCTTAAGACTAAAATCAGAATTGATTTAATATTTGGAAACCAACTTCTGATTTATTATAAAAAAGGATAAAGTAAATCTCAAGGATTAGAATTTATATGTGTTCCAACACTCAACTTCATTTTCCTATCTTGATTTTCAATCTGGTTGATCTAATTTTCTCCCTGTCATTGACAACATTCAGTATCCCTCTACCTATGATATAAATGGCATCCTTTGACATCAATGACAACACAACTTCCAATAGATATATCAAAATAATTTACCCAAATTGTTTCTCATAGTTTCATATTTCCAACGAGCCATCTCTTGCTTAATTTGGCCTTCTAAAACTCAAGATATGACTCTCGAAAGTTAGCACCAAAAACCATTAATTTTTTTTTCATATTTATTTTGGACTGTTGATCTATTAGTTTATTATTTATCCCACATGCATTGGGAAAAAGTAGTTTTATGGGTTTATATTGTATTTTCCACTCATAGTAGTTTGAATGTGAAGCTACATGAAGAATGGAATGTGGAGCTCGCGCTAATATATTAACTGCATGCCCATGCATATTTGGGACCCCAAAAAATCTGGGACATCTAACATCTAGGAGAACCAATAAAAAATGTCACAAGTGTGAAACCTCCAGATGTCGGGATGAGATATCCTAAAAATCTGTAACCTCCTAAAAACTGAAAATCCCTAAAAATATGGAACCTCACATATCCATTTAAAAACACATACGGGTCAAAGACATATCCGAGTTACATGAAATCCAGGTCTCCCTAAAATCAATATACCTGGAATCATCCAGCATCCAAGCCCATCCGGGCATCATAGGCATCTGACCCATCCAGACATCAGAGGCATCCGACCGATCTAGGCATACAACATCTGGGACCATCCACTGAACATCCCAACAAACCGTTCCTCGGATCTAAATCCAATGACCTGTTCAGTGAGCATACCACATCATCTACCTTGTCATCAGACCATATCACTTACCTTATTGGCATGCCACATCACCTTCCATGTCAGCATGATACATCATCTTCCACATGGATCTAGAGGACACGCCATTCAAACCGAATGAAAGTAAAAAAATTATGAGGTCCACAACTTTGTGTCCTGAACTTGGAATGAGAAAATGTTTATTTCATTGGAAATCTATTGACGAGTAGAAGATGATGTTAATGTTAAAATTAGGAAATGATGACATTGAGTGAGTATAGTTTTTAATAATATCTAGCTCCTTATTTGTTCACTCATTTTTTTTATTCCCTTATTTTGCTCAGACTCCTAGTCGTTAGGATTTCCCTTATTTTTTACAAATATGTAAAAATGTACAATTGTAATAAAGTTAACTAATTAAAAATTGTTAAAAAATCATAACATAAGAAAACATTTATAAGGGTATCCATTATTTTACAAATAACTCATATCATAATGGGGGGTTATTGTACAAAATACAATATGAGATAAAAATATTTTCTCGTTTTGGCCTACTTTTAGAGATTATTTATAATAATAAGACTATCTTCATCTCTAGGATATTTATAGAATTCTGCAATGGATTTTGGGTCAAGCATGTAACTTATTCCACTTATTACCTCTAGGGAAATGGTGGAATCCA
>ML784468.1:699906-743045 GCA_009831015.1 Picea engelmannii | reverse complement strand
CGGGAAGGGGAAGACTTCTCAAGCTGCCACCTGGAACGACTGACAAGCCTGAGGGACGGACATGGGGTATGGTGGGAGCGAGGGCGTTGAGAGGCACGTGAAAGAAGTGGAGAGGAGCGAGAATGATAGCAGAGAGGGGTGACTGAGGATAGGCCATGTAGAAGGGCGTCCAGGATGGAACTACCCCTAGGCGGGAAGTTGATGTGGAAAGAAGGGGATGCGTGGCAGGCGATGGGTGGGTGATGGACAGAAGGGGAGGCCACGCGGGCCAGAGAGGAGGAATGGACAAGTGACACATGGAAACAAGGGATAGCGGGTAGAGGGTGAGTGAAGTGACAGGAGGAGGGTCCACCATGGTTAAATACAAGGCAACTGAGAAGAGCGTGGTTGCACGAGTGCCGTTGATCCGGGCGCTGCGATCGTGGCCGCTGGGAGTTGCATCAACAATTCCGGACCCCCCCCCCTAAGCTTAAAGGGAGAAAGGCGGGGGGGGGTCCGGAATGACCTTTATCGCCGTTGATCCGGGCGCGCTCATCTGGGCCGTCAGAGAGATGCGCCCCCGATTCCGGACCCCCCCCCTTTGCTTAAAGGTCAGAAGGCAAGGGGGGTCCGAAATTCGCTGTGCGCCGTTGATCTGGGCGCGCTGATCCAGGCCGTCCGATCTTGCTTACTGTTTACCACGGGTGCATTATTGCCCAAAACTTTGGACGGGTGGGTTCTAACCCATTCATTTGATCTCTGATTCCCCTAGCGAGAAATATCGCTAACACAGTGGAAGGTTGATTTGGGTGCACCCCTCGAATAGACCAAGAGCCGATTTTATGGTGAAACGAAGGAATTGGGAAGGGTAGGTGGTTGCATAACTCATCATAGAGTCCATCACAAGACTTGTATTATATTTGATTGCAGAGACAATTTGTGCACAAACTTGGTGAAGGTTAATTAAGATGGACTGACCTTTCACAGAGATAGCTTGGGCGCAGACTTTGTTGGTTTGATTTTCGATAGAATTAAGTGCCAAACCAATGTGTACAGCTTGAGAATACAGGTGCAAATTTTGTAGTGAAATGAATCACTTGAGCAATGGAAAAGAACACAATATTTGTCATAGATCTGATCGTAGAAGTGATTGGAATGGGTGATCGCAAAAATGGAGTAGTTTTGAGTTGTGATGAAGTGGTCGTACCTTTGTGCAGACTCAAGACAAGGAAAATGGCCATGTGATTAGTTGAATCACTTTGGTGAGTTGGGTGACTTGAGAAACTTTGCAGCAAGGGAGTTGGTTGGGAACCTTTTCATCATGACATATCCATGTCATGCATCATTGAGAATAACATTTGAGTTGAGCTCGGTGCCTGGACGAGTGGTTCGATTACAGGCTTCAGATGAGGTGAGTCTTCATAGACTTATGGAAATCAGTTAATAGGAGTATGAATTGGAATTTGGGTGGTGTGTGCATGGTGAATTGAAGAAGAAGTTGCCAAGGTGCATAGATGGTAGGACATTGGAGATGAGTTCAGCTGGTTGCATAGGAAGTTTGAGACTTAGATGTATTTCTGAAGTGGACGAATGGACTCAAAAATTTATTGCAGTGAAGGCGTTATGTAGGTTTGGAGAGTTGGCGACGATGATAGAGGTGAATTCATGCAGAGAGTCAATGGCTTGGGAAAGTGAAGGTCCAGGACAATAGACTTGAACCATGGGTGCAACTGAGAATGTCGTTGGAAAGGTATGGTTGGTTTTGAGTTCTTGCATTTCCTAAGTCTTGTGATGGTTTCTTTGAAAGGAAGTTGGATGACTTGGTGGTCTAATTGTAATCCATTTCCATAGTGAAAACTGACATATTTGAGGGTGCCTTAAGTCGTGTAGTAGTTGGGATGCCTTGACTTGGGAAAATGTTTGGAGAGCGGGATCACCTACTTGGACAAGTCCTATGGTGGACTTAGGTATATTTGGATGTAGCTATGGAAGGGATGTTGATGCTTGTAGCATCAGTTAGGTACTTCTGCACAAATATAAGTCCCTAGATGTGTGGAATTCATCCAAAGCCTTCAACCTTGATACCTTACTTTAATTAAAGGAATTATTAAAGTAAAGTGATTTTATTAATTAGTTGAGTTTATGTAATGAAATGCTAAAGTTATTAGCATTAGTGAATTAAATCTGTCACTGATCTCAAGTGAGGTGACATGTAATCTCAACCATCAATCAATTTGGAGATTAGGGTTATGTCATAACTCAATATTATAAAAGAAAGTCAAGGGTAAAGAAGGAAGGTTGGTTGTTTTGATAGAGACAGTAGAGAAGGAATTTTTCTGAAGGAGATCTTGGACAAGCGGAGAAGGAATTTCATCTAGAGATTAGTATAGGTCAGGGAGAAGAGAGAACAAAGGTAGCCACAAGTGGGTTTCAACATATTGGAGCCGAAACAATAGGGTCATTTTGTACAAATTTTTATGTACAATAATTGTGTGTTTGTAAACATGTTTCAGTTGTGACAGGCATGTATATGTGGGTTTTATTAGTGAAATTCACGTACATCTCAGGAAAAGTGAAAATTCAGGATTGTACAGTAGACTAGGATTTTCTAGGGTTTTGATGCAGGAGCATCGCTCCACCTCAGAAAATGTGCCAACACGCAAACACGCATTGGAGAAAGGGAGAGGCACCAACCCTCCCATTTTTAAATTTGAAATAATCCAATACAAAGTTTTTTGTTGTAAGGCTGTAAATGCCAGGCCATGCCTTTGTACAGGTAGTGGTTGGGGTTGCCTTAAATGGTTACCTATAGAAGGTCCAGATCATAGTTAGGTCTGGACATTCATTTATGTAATGTATCCGTAGAAGTATGGTGTCGTAGCTAGATAGTAATGACAATAAGGCGGTGAAGAGTATTAAGCTCGTAGAGCCCTCTTTTGTAAAGAGAAGAAAGCAGATAGAGAACGATAGAGAGGTTTGGGTAGAGAGTCCTTAGGAGGTATTCAAAGTTCTAAGAGAGAGGTTGAGAGAACTGGGACTTTGTTACAGTCCAATTTTTGTAATCATCTATATAGACACACAAAGATAATAGAAAAGCAATTTTTCTTGCATATCGTGTGTTTATGTGTATGTATGTTTTATATGTTTTTATGCATTTTCATGGTTTGAATGCATAACTGGTGAAGTATTGCATGAGTTTCAACTATTTCTCGTCTTTGATTTTCTGAGTGCAAGGAGTGCATATAGTTCGCAAAGAGTGCATTGACAAAGGTTTAACCTCAAAGGAAAGATCAGGAGGGATACCGTTGAACCTTCATCAATGGAAGTGCAAGGAGTGCAAAGGGAAAAATCTATATTAAGTTTAGGGAAAAGTAGAGTTACTGAGAATTCTGTCGAGATCTGTCAGGTGGGAATTGAGTCAGGGAAAGTGTGCACAGAGGAACTCTGTGTCAATTTTAGTAAGAAATAGAGTTACTGAGTACTCTGTGAGGAAAATATCTGCAAGGAGTGCATCGAGCAGAAGAACGCCAGGAGGGAAAGAAGTATTTCTTGTTCAAGAAATCCTTCAGATTCTGAGTTTGACAAAATCCTGAGAACCAATGGTGTGCATGGGAGATAGAAATCTTCGAGGAGATCAAGCCCGGGATCTTTGCGGACTGTATACACTCATTGCACTTGGAAACTCAAAGATGAGAAACAATTGAAACTCATGCAATACTTCACTAGTTACGAATTCAAACCATGAAAATGCATAAAAACATATAAATCATACATACACATAAACACACGATATGTAGGAAAAAATGTTTTTCTATTATCTTTGTGTGTCTATACAGATGATTACAAAAACTAGACTATAACAAAGTCCCAGTTCTCTCAAGCTCTCTCTCAGAACTTTGAATACCTCTTAAGGCCTCTCTACCCAGACCTCTTTATCGTTCTCTCTCTGATTTCTTCTCTTTACAAAAGAGGGCTCTATGGGCTTAATCCTCCTCATCACATTAGTGTCATTACTATCTAGCTACGACACCATACTTCTACAACTACATTACATAAATGAATGTCCAAACCTGACTATGATCTGGACCTGCTATAGGTAACCATTTAAGGCAACCCCAACCACTACCTGTACAAAGGCATGGCTTGGTATTTACAGCCTTACAACACAAAAATTTGTATTGGATTATTTCAAATTTAAAAATGGGAGGGTTGGTGCCTCTCCCTTTCTCCATTATGTGTTCGCATGTTGGCGTGCTAGCGCATTTTTTGAGGTGGACCAATGCTCCTGCATCAGGTTTGCAAGTGTTGTCTAAAGTTTTATGTATTTCTCTATGGGACATTTTCCCAGTAAGGGATCCCTTGTAAGCTTTGAAGTTATTTGAATGATAAAATTAGTTGATGGGAATAATATCTTTGTGTAGTGTGTTTGAGATTTTGGTTCTAGTATTTATTCTGCTATTTATTTGAGTTGATTATTCCAGAAAGTCTATTCTATTTTGTGATTTGCTAATTTGATTTACAACAAGGAAGGTGGACTTAGGCATATTTGTATGCATTTTTTGACGTGACCTGAGGAGTTTCCTAACTCTTAGATGAGGTGTGTTGGTTCCTTAGCAATATTTTTTGAGTCATGTGGTGACTTGACAAGTCACGATGGCAATGCCATAGTTTGGATGCTTGTGGGAGGTGCAATGAAGTTCTATTCTAGGAGATGAATGGAGTCAACAGAAAAGTCAACCAAGAATTATTGGCAGTCAACCTAAATGGGAAAAATGCGGACCAAGTGACTTGGGTAGTGTTCAATCGCCTTTGGTATGGGACATTAGATGAGGTAGATCATACCTTAGTGACTTGTTGATGATTGTGTGATCACTCAGAGATCTAGGATGATCATTCATTGAGGTTGGTAGAAGTATTAGTTTGAATGTGCCTAAGGCATGGAAGTTATTTGGAGGTGACTCATTCTACTTTGAGAACTTTGGACAATTTATTGGGATGCTTGAGGAGTGTGGGTACATTAGACACACTCGTCATAGATATTGAGTTGCGAAGAGGTGGGAAGGAAGGAGGTGAGTTGAGGACTTGCCTTGGTTTGGAGGATTTTGTAAACAGGAAGATTGCAACATGAAGAGATTACTTGGGCATGGGAATTTCTCTTGCATAGGGATATATGGCTGAGGTTGAATCCTATCCCTTCTAAATCATAAATAGGTATATGAAACAACATGGACGAGTGATGAAGTAATGGGAAAAAGACCATCTGGATGTGTAGTTATTGAATCAAATGGGACATTTCATATTGGAGAAAACATATAAAGATGGGGAGAATTCAAACAAGGAAGTCAAAGTTGTGGAATTTTTCATAGTTTGATTCACAAGGGTATAGTTGGTCAGACATGCATATGCATGGTGATTTCCATTGAATTTTCACATACTTGGATGTGGCACAGATTATGTGATTTGCAACAAATTGGATAACTACACCATGAGGTGGGTAGTGGAGTCAAGTTGTCACAGATGGATTTGTTTTAGAGTTCCTTCACAATACAACTGATCCAGGTGGATATCACTGGCCACCCACCTCTTCCATATGGCTCACATACAACTTTCATCTTGGTAGTTACAGTTTTCATCTTGGCAATTTTATTCTAGATTTTCGAGTCCAAACCTTCACGGGCCTTTTTGAGGCCCTAAACGACATTTTTTTTGTACTTTTGGGGGTCCATGGGTTTTCAAAAAATTTCCCTAACCCCCAACAGAAGTTGTACTTCTCAGATAGACCTTTATGACAAGGTATCGAATGCCCAAAACAAATATTGCATGCAAAATTTATGTCCCCGGGAAGCTGATGTACCAACTTACCCCAACGGGGCCCACATGACTTTTGGCGCTTCATCTCTTAGGGTTAGGTTTTTGGATGTCTAGGGTTTTGGTATTCATTTTTTATGTTAAAAATATTTTGGAGCCTCATTGTACTCATATTCTTGTGAATGAGAGAAATTGTCACATCTCTTCTCATAGATAAGCCACCACCATTCTAACAAGCGTGTTTCAGTATGCATTTTATAGTTTCAACATATTTCTTTATTTAATAGAAGACAAGTTTTATTGTATCTCTCTTATTGTCATGGTATCTATGTGTTAATTGTCAGACAGTTGCCTTATATTGATGGATAGTTGGTATGGATTTTTCGTTGTCATTTATGTCAACTATTGGAGAGTGATATTGTAGATTGATGTCAACCCTTGGAGAAAGTCCGGTAGTGAATTCTGGTAGCACAAAGGTTTGGTTAATGGAACCAAGGTTGTTTCATGTATAATGGTATTATTTTTAATATATTTGAAGGTAAGACTATTCTATATGGGTAGTACATGTCATTCCATTTCTGGTGGTATGTGGAATGTCACATAACTCCTCGTGGTTAGAGAGTTATGGCCATGAGAAGTTGGAGAACCCAGGTTTGGGTAATGGACCCAAGTTTCTTTGATGGATAATGGTATGATTTTTGATATATTTTAAGGAAATACTATTCTATATGGATAGTACATGTCATGCCATTTCTGGTGGTATGTAGAATGTCACATAACTCACGGTTTAAGAGTTATGGCCTTACGAAGTTGGAGGACCCTCATATGTTGGCTTGAAGCCCCAAAAGGTCAAAGAAGTCAAAGAGCTTGCAAAGAAGAAATTATTATTTAAATGATAAAGTAAAGTGACAAAGTCAAGAAGTATTATTTAAATAATAAAGTGAAGTGACAAAATCAAAGAAGATTATTTAAATGATAAAGTGAGGCGACAAAGTCAAGGAGGAATATTTAAATGATAAAGTAATGGAGAACTTTCTAATTATGGGAAGTGGTTACCAATAAAATGAGGAAAATAGGTTAAGTGACCTATAAATGGGTTAAGTGACCTAAAAATAGGTTAAGTGACCTAGAAATGGGTTAAGTGACCTACAAGATGGAGAGTATAAATAAGAGGCAAGGCTCTAATTTTATATCACACTTGAGCATATTGAATATCTATAGGTGGCCGAGGTAACCAAAGGATATCTAAGCCAAATTTCAGAGGGAAGGTGAAGAAAACAAGGCCGGAATTCAAGGGAGGATAAATTATTTTGATGATGCTTTCTAAGGTATGTTATTTACATATCATCTCACCATTTTCACAACAATTGTTTTTCTAGATTGATTCAGACCATGAAATTGATAGACCACTGAGGAAACATATCCAAGTATCTATGGTAAACAATTTAGCTTGTGGGTCGTTGTATTTTTGGAGTTACACTCCATGGAAAATAGGGTTTGTGGCTAGTCTTGAAACTAGTCTAAAACATGTGTTTCGGGTAAAAACGTCATAACTTCTTCATAACAGTTCCAAATTCAGTAAGAAAAAATGTGTTGGTTACAGTACAGTCTGTAGTATGTTGTGTAACATTTTTAGATCGATTCAACAAATATTCAGTGCGGGGCGCGCTCTACAAAATAAGACAGAATTCAGCAAGGTATGCCATTTTTTCTATAACTCCTTTTCTCAGAGGTTCCAAGTAGTGGCACTTGGAGGAATTGCATAAAACACATTGAATAACATTGTGTATCATTTTCATAGCTTTATTCATTACAGGTACATAGTTTTGATTATTTCAAGTCAGGGTTGTTGAGTAATCCAAAACTAGTCATGTGAGACTAAAGGAAAGTTTGATGAAAATGCTCGTCTCTTGTTGTTAAAGTTAAGGAAGGTTTGCAGGTATGTGATCATATACACCAGCTCTATTAAAAAGTTACAAATCAGATTTGGATGATGAAATTGATGAGGGATTTTGGTTAAGGTACATTTTGGGTACATGGTTGAGACAAGTAGTTGATGAGTTGGCACATACATGAGGTGTATAGTTGATGATGTTGGTACATATTGATGAGTCATAGTTGATGAGTAGTTGATACATGATTGATACATACTTGGTACATCGTTGGAGGCACTTGTTAGTAGTATTTTTGACACATGGTTTATGGATGATGTAACATACTTGTATTGGTATATTATTAGAAGCACATATTGATCTTGGTGATGATTATGAGTTGTGTTATGGTTGGTTGGTACACATATTTGAGAGTTGTCTTGGTGATTGATCTTGGTGATTAGATATGATTTGGTTGATAAGATTGATGAGACAGGTTGTTGTGATAGGTTGTTTGGATAGGTTGTTGTGACAGGTTATTTGTACAGGTTTGGTGCGTGGTTGATGCACTTGTTCATGGTACAGGTTTGGTGCATGGTTGATGAACTTGTTCATGGTACAGGTTTTGTATAGGTTGGTGCATGGTTGATTCACTTGTTTATGGTACAGTTTGATTATAGTTTGATTGGTATAGCTTTAYAGCAGTATATCTCACAGTGATAGTGTGACAGTGGTTCCATCATTCTACTTATACTTTAGGCGGTTGGATGGAGCAAGGACAGGTGGTTGTAGCCACCTTCCAGTTGTATTCAGAGAACATAGGGGGTTGTAGCCTCCTTATGGTTGTAGCTAGAGAATAGGGGAGTTGGAGGTTCCCTCGAGTTGTAGCCTAAGAAACAGGGGGGTTGGAGCCTCCTTCCACTTGCAGCTAGAAAACAAAGGAATTTTGTGCTTCAAATGAATGTAATTCTTTAAGACATATAAGAAAAAACATTATGTGGTTTTCTCCCACTTTGGGTTTCCACATAAAACACTGGTGTACTATGTATGTGTATGATTGTTCATTTTTTCATTGCTTATTTACTCTGCAGTTATTGGATGATAATGCTACATTGATATAACACTTGGATTATATGGTTAAAAAGGATTAAATTTCTCTATTACTTATTCACCCCCCCCCTCTCAGTAATCCAAAATTAATAATATAGATCTGTATTCATTTCACTCTTCTCATTAAATCTAGATTAGTGGTATCAGAGCATTCTTCTCCTTGTCATTCTCGGTGCATGTCCCTGACGAGGTCAGGGTAAAAAGAGTTGGGCCTTGAGCTTGTTTCTCTTGAGGAAAAGAGCTCTCATATTCCCAAGCAACCTTCCATGGCGATAGAAAAAAAAATACGACATGACAAGAGATCCTTTCAAGTTGTTGCTTGATGATTCCCTCACACAATAGAGGAGCAATATGATGGATAGTTTTGCACAAATCCTTCGACGACTAACAACATGTGACATATCTTCCTCGAGTGGAGGCGTTAGCCCCTTAAAGGTACAGATTAACTTTGATATTCCTATATTTGAAGGTCATATAGACATAGATGTTGTAGACAAATGGTTGAATCTTCTAGAAGGGTATTTTTCTATCCATAACCTTTCCACTAGATAAAATATTACATTTTCACTCCTCAAAGTTGTCCCCCGTGTCAAAGAATGGTGGGGGAATTTCTGTGAGGAAAATGAAACATGTGAACCCTAATTATTTACAGTTGAACTCACCTGGGAGTCCTTCAAGGATAATATTCAGGAACAATACTACCATGTTGGAATTTATGACAACCTGTATACAAGATGGACCACACTGCAGAAGGAAAGGGACCAAACAATGCTAGAGTTCACAAATATCTTCCATACCTTGTGCACCAAGATGGGTATCAAAGATTCTGAGTGATATATGGTGCTCAAGTACCATGGAGGTCTGCATAGATAAATCCATACTGAAATGGAGTTTCTAGACATTTCATCCTTAGGAACGACCTATTGATATGTTGTCAAAATTTGAGAAGAAGCTTAAACAAAAGACGTGGCAGTGATCCGGATTATTTTCGGCACGAAATGAGAGTGGAGATATAATAAAGAAATGCACAGAGATATCGTGTATATCCAATAACATAATAGAAATATATTAGAGATGCAACCATAAACACAGAGATACAATAATACATGATTTCCATTAATGAAAGAAATGTACAGAGACTATAAAAATACAGAGTGAAAGACTCGCTAGAATGGTGGCAGCTTATCTCTGAGAAGAGATGTGACGGTTACTCACATTCACAAGAAGATGATTAAAATGAGGCTCTGAAGGCATTTTTACAATAAGAAGGAATGCCAAAAACCCTATACATCCAAAAACCTAACCCTGGGAGATGAAGCGCCAAAAGTCATGTGGGCCCCGTTTGGGTAAGTGAGTACATCAACTTCCTGGGGTCGTAACGTTTGCATACGATCTTTGTTTTAGGCGCGTGATAGCTTGCTAGAAAGGTATCATCGAGGAGATTCATTTTGGGGGCCCAATCATTCCTTCGTCTATCATTGAGAACCTCTATCTCGAAAAACCTTCATTTGGGCCCTCAAAATGGCCCTGGAAGTTAAAACCTGCTAAAAATAGTAAATTGCCAAAATTGCCATAAAGTTGTTTTGAGCCATTTGGAAAAGGTGGGTGGAAACCGATATCCACCTGGATCAATCCTCCCTCCTTAGGAAGCAATGGTCTCCATTGCGTTGAGTTCCCGGGGGAGAGGGAAAATCATTTGTTGATTCTGCATCTTGGTGGGTTGCTTGTCTTGCTGGAGACATCGCGTTGCTCAGTTTGTGGAAATCTGTCACGAACCTCTTGCAGTTGAGGCTGCTCAACAAGTCGAGATACATGAGAGGATGATGTGCAGAAGGAATCTTTGCACTTTTCTGCAGCCTTGTCAACCTACTTCTGTTGGATAGAAGGTGCTTGGGGAAAGGTTGTAGAGGTTGCAGTGTCCTTTTGTTCTCCTTTTGAACAGATTGTGAAGAAGCTGAATTTTGCAGTATGAGATACTATCTTGCGGCACTGTTTAGGTGGAACAGTAGTCGGAACTAGCTCTGGTATTCTGTAGAGATGACCCCCCAAAGTAACAATGACACTACGGGGTCGAGACTCATAAACAACATGGCGTCTCCACATATATGGTTGCCCCAAGAGAACATCACAGACATCCAGTGGGGAAACATCACATAATACCTCATCCTTGAAGGGTTGGATGCCATATGACAATCGACATTGTTGGTTGACACAGAGATCTCGTCCTTGCCGAAGCCACCCAATGTTGTATGGCTGCAGGTGTGGTGTTGTCGACAATCCCAACTGTTTGACGACCTCTGCTGATATGAGGTTCTTCTGGCTTCTGCTATCAATAATTAAATGTAGCAAGGTCCCCTTCACCCACATCTGTGAATGAAAAAGGTGCTCCCCCTCTTCAGTATCTATTGGTTCTTCTGGTTGAATTGTTGCGGTCACGACAATAGTAGTGGGGTCTGCGTTAATGATCTGTCCTTTACCATTATTTTCAGAATTAGATTCTGAATCAGGGTTCGGCTCTTTGTCTTTGATCTCGACCACCAATGACTATTTTGAGCGACATTCATCGGTGTTGTGCCAGGGGCTTTTGTGGAACTCGCACCATTTTCCGGTGTCCTTCTTTTTCTTCCCATGACCCTTCTTTCTTGTGTCTTGTACTAGTTTTCGGGAGACTGCTTGTTAGGGTCATCTTTGTCATACTTTGGTTGTTGCGTATTTGCAGACCCAAACTCCCGTTTGTTCTGGTTCTTAAATTTCTGCTCAATTTTAACAGCATATCGATAAGCAACACCGAGGGATGAGATGTCCAGAAAATCCATTTCAGTTTGGATGTATCTGTGTAGAGCCCCACGGTATTTCATAACCAAATGTCGCTCGGAGTCTTTGATACCCAGCTTGGTGCGCAAGGTATGGAAGGTATTGGTGAACTTCGAAATTGCTTGGCCCCTCTCTTGCCGCAGTGTGGTCCATCTCATGTACTGGTCCTCATAGTTGCCAATAGGGTAATACTATTCTTTTACAGCATCCACAAAAAAATCCCAAGTGGGATCGACCCCATATATTCTAGACTCCTCTGTGGAACTTTGCTCCCAGTAAGTTTCCCACCAATGTTTGACATGAGGGAGAGCTTTAAGGAGTGCAAAGGTGATCTTTTCTTTTTCGAAAAAATTGTGAACAGAGAAATAACCTTCCAGTAGAGTTAACCATTTTTCTAGGGCTTTTGCATCTATTTGTCCTTCAAATACAGGAATATCAAAATTAACTTGTACCTTGAAAGGTGAGGTGCCTCCAAAGTGGCTACTCGATGAAGATGTGCCTGATGCTATCAGCAGGTGTTGAAGGATGTGGGCAAAATTCTCCATCATTTCATCCCTCTGTCGCGTGAGAGCTTGCTCAAGCAACAGATTGATAGGATCGTCTGCTCCGTCGTTTTTCTTTTCTTCCGCCATTGAGGGTTTCTTGGGTGTGAGAGAGAGATTGTCTTCAAGAGAGACAATCTTGAGACCCAACTTGCTATACTCAGACCTCGTCGGGGACGTGCACTGAAAATAATGATCAAGAGAAGCCTGCTCTGATACAACTGATCCAGATTATTTTCGTCACGAGATGAGAGCGGAGATATAATAAGGAAATGCACAGAGATATCGCGTATATCCAATAACATAATAGAAATATATCATAGATGCAACCATAAACACAGAGATACAGTAATACACGATTTCTATTAATGAAAGAAATGTACAGAGACTGTAAAAATAAAGAGTGAAAGACTCATTAGAATGGTGGCAGCTTATCTTTGAGAAGAGATGTGACGACTACTCACATTTACAAGAAGATGATTACAATGAGGCTCTGAAGGCCTTTTTACAATAAGCAGGAATGCCCAAAACCCTAGACATCCAAAAACCTAACCCTGGGATATGAAGCGCCAAAAGTCATGTGGGCCCCGTTTGGGTAAGTGAGTACATCAACTTCCCGGAGTCGTAACTTTTGCATACGATCTCCGTTTTAGGCGCGTGATAGCTCATTGGAAAGGTATCGTCGAGGAGATTCATTTTGGGGGATCAATTATGCCTTCATCTATCATTGGGAACCTCTATCTCAAAAAACCTTCATTTGGGCCCTCAAAATGGCCCCGGAAGTTAAAACCTGCTAAAAATAGTAAATTGCCAAAATTGCCAGAAAGCCGTTTTGAGCCATTTGGAAAAGGTAGGTGGCCACCGATATCCACCTGGATCAGGAAGTTTGGGTCTAGGAACCCCTCACAACAGAAGTAGGGAAAAGGCAGCCCCAACCCGTAGAACAAAGGGCAGAGAAAAGATGGACAGCCTCAGGAAAACTAGTCTAAGCCGTAAACAAAGAAGGACAATGGAAATACGAAGAAAGACACCAGGAAGTGGTGCTACTTCCATAAGAGCCCCTATCATAACATTGTTGATTGATGCTCAAAACATTCATTAGTGACGGAGGTGAAATCCTTTGAATTAGATGTGGGTTCCGACTTAGAGTTAGAACCAAAAAGGAGGAGACAGATTATTGATGTGAAACCTACTGCCACCGATGCTACCACCAAGATCCATCCCGGTGAACTTGATGAGCTAGAGGAAGGGTACTCCATTGCACTTCATCATTTATAGTGGTAGCCAAAAGAACTCCATCTCAACGGAGGTTGTCAAGTTGTTGGCCTTACCGACAACGCTGCACCTGCAACCATACACCATTGAGTGGCTCCACCAAGGAAGCGATATTCGCGTCAGCCAATAGTGTTTCATGTCCTACGACATCAAGCCCTTAAAATATGAGGTATTGTGTGATGTCTCTCCCCTTTCCACATAAGAACTTTTTACATATTAACCACTCACTCCTTGACAAACGATATTTAATGGATGGTTCCACATGGTAGCTTACCAATGGAGACACATAGTAGTTTTATTGGTTACACGTGGATATTTATAGCCTCTCATGAGATGACACATGAAAATATGTGAATGGATGATTCATAAGTTACTTAACACGAGGTGGAGGCTCATTGGTTGACCTTGCATGCAAAGATATTATTTTCTAAGGGCTCATCCCGTGGCTCTCCACAATCTCTTTTTATTTCTTACTAAGTGTATTACCCACTTAGTAGTATAAATGTTGAAGATTCAAACATACCAATGCTTGTGGGATGAGTATTTATGCCCAAAAGTCGAATTTCATGAAGAAAAGGACGAAGTTCATCCAAGGGCCCACATTTTCCCATCAATTTTGATCGACAGTGGTTGAGTGTTAATCTTGCAGAGGCCATAATTTAAGCTCCAGGTGTCGGAATAGCACAAACTTTATACCGTTGGAAAGGTATTTATACATAGAATATGATGGTATAGGTTTAAAGTGTTGAAATGTGATACATGTTTCCTAGAAATTAAAATATCATTCAGCTTCATTTTTAATGGGTCTGCGTGACAACTGAGCTTCATGAGCTCATATCTTGAGATTTGGGCAATGGATTTGCAAAAACATTATATCGTTGGAAATATAAGACAATGAAAATAACATCAGAAGTGATTTACAAGGCTAAAAATTTGATTATAATTCCCAAACAATTAAATCACAATCCTCCTATTTTAAATGGGAAAGTAATTAAATTGTGAAAATAAAAGTTTATTTATAAACTTTTATTAAAAAAGAAAAGGGACCCATTTTCAATATGCGTATATTAATTATGTGATTTCATTAATGATGAATTAACGAAGAATTAGTTAAATAGAATGTTTCAAGAAGAAACTTGTACACAAAATTGAAGAGAAAAGAAACCATAACTACTCAAGTAGTTAGAAAATCTCATATTAAAAAGAGAAGAGAGGCTTCATCAAGGGCTCCAAGAATCATAATTATCGAAGGGGAAGAGTAGAAGATCATAGAAATAAGAAGGTACAACCATGAATATATATCCAATATTTTGATCAAGGAAAATAATTCTCCATCTTCTCCACTCTTTTTGTTCTTCTACACCATTTCTCATAGATTTATGCTTGAGTCTCTGAGTTGGGCACAAGGTTGAGTTATTGAGTGTTCTTCTTGTATTATTCCAAAATATTTTCTTGTATGATCATGGAGTATTTATAGCCATATACATGACTGCCAAATATTTTGTAACGAAGACCATATTTCATGAATAAAACTCCACAAAGAATTGTTTCGGGGTTGATTTCGACTGAATCTTGTAACTTTGAGTTTTAAGTATGATGTATTTTAGATTGACCTATCAAATTATCTTTTGATCTTGATAGCAGTACTCTTTTAAAATTATTTGAGATGATCAAATTATTCTCTCCTATTTTTCGTGAGGAAGACATGGATGCACTTATAAATAAGGTTGTGTGTGTGACGTTGATTACAAAGAAATGATGATGTTGAATCCCTCCTTCAATATTTTCTATTGTTAGAATACTACTTGCTACATGTTGGACACACCGACCACACTGAGAGGAGGGGTGAATCAATGTAGGGATTTTTTTCAACTTCCCTCACAAAACTCCTTAGTTAGCAATCACCATTTACTCATCACTCATTACTTTCATTTATAATCAGTTGTATGTGAACATATATCAGCAACAAATAACAACAACATATATCATCAACAAACCATCACCGCAAGGAACAAAAAGAACACAATATGTATGTACAATTTTCTTTTTATTATGGAATACAATCCTTGGGTTTATAAACAACAACTGAATAGAGTTACAACTCCACAAGAGCACCAGCTCTGTAATGCAAGACTTAGCTTACACAACTCAGCAACAACTGAGAAGAGGATTCAATCCTCAACATATACCAATCTGTCAACAGGTACACGACCTTTCAGTAGTGTAGCACGCATATGTACGTGCCCTACCAGTAGTATGGATCACATATTTACGTGGCCTATATGTACTGAAGCCTACGTGTTCCTTTTGATCAACTAGGTTTTTTTCTCTCCTTGAAAAACTTAGATCCTCTGGAGCTTCCAGCCACATCCACTTATGTCTTTCACTGTCCAATATGTACCATAACCAATCACAACACATATGTGCTCTCCAACAACTTATTCATTCTCCTCAACCATACAATATGAATGTTACTCAATCATAATTAACCAGTAAACTATGACAACCATATCAGAACTAAACCATAAGAGTGTTTCTCACTCTATCAATCAACCAATACAAGCATATCACAACAGCCATACCAAGAATTCCTTAAGCATTCACCATACAATAAGCAAGAGTATCCATCAAGACAATCATGTAACCATACCAGAATGTTTATGGCAGATCTGAACCCATAGAATGCAGATCTAGAACTTGCTTCTGCCTTCAAGAACCTGGCACCAACTCATACTCAAGTCTCCATGACTTCCTCCAACTGTACGCACTCTGACCTCCTTCGGCCCACGTATGTACACACTCTGGATCACTGTAGCCTGTGTATGTATGCTCTATGGCCCACTGTTGCTCGCATACTCCTTCAAAAAATAGGGTTTCTGAACTTCTGAAACTTTCATCGTCAAGATATCAGACTTAAAGAAACTTTGATGCATCCATGAGATCCTGCAATCACTCTCGTCCTCAGAATAGATCTTCAATATATGCTCAAGAGAGATGCATTTACAAGACACCCTTGCCTCTTATTTATACTCTCCAAATAGCCTCCTTAGAAACATCCATTAGGTCACTTTGTCCACATATCCACTTTATCCACATAACCATTTGTCCACATGGCTACCTTTATCCAACTTTGTCCACATAGCCACTTTGTTCACATGGCCACTTGTCCATTTAACCCTCTTTCCTTATTTTAGGGTTAATTCACTTATAACCACTTTCCATAATTATCAATTTATTTATTACCTTTATTATTTAAATAATACTCTTTGACTTTGTCACTTCACTTTATTATTTAAATAATTTATTGTTTGTAAGCACTTTGAATTCTTTGACCTTTTGGGGATTCTAGCCAACATATGAGGGTCCTCCAACTTTGTAAGGCCATAACTCTCAATTGTGAGGACTTATGTGATGTTCCACATACCACCGGAAATGGCATGAAAAGTGCTATCCATATAGGATATTTTCACTGACAAATTCACTGATCTTCATATAATTATTCCACAATTAAGCATGGGTTCTCTAACCATACTTCTAGGATAACTCAACCGCAAAGCATCTTCCCATGAGGGCTTTCACCATAAAGGGACCACTTTGGAGTTCATTCATTTGTACACCCATGAAAATATATCATTATGACATTGTCCCTTTGTCATTGATTCTATGCATGACCACATGATCCAACGATCAATACATTAATGAATCCATCCATCTATGCATCATATATCAATGACAACACAATGATCCATCTTCATCTATGCATGACATCATATATCAATGACTTCACTTGACATCCATTCATTTACACCAATGACAATAGATATTTCATAAGTATACTATGACAAGACATTTTTCCTTTGACATCAACATCAATCTCTTTATATCATCATCAATCCTTTGACATCAATGACAAAATGATCCAACAATCTCCCCCTTTGGCATTGATGGAAATACCAACATTGATGTCAACACCAATCATTGATGGAAACATGTAGACATGGCATTGCTCTGCATCAATAGTCATCTCAATCACATCAATGTGGCTATCTCTCCCCCTTTGACACCAATGTAAAATGGTAGTTCTCTCCTTGGGGTTGCTCCCCCTACCTGAATTCCTTTGATCTTTCTCTGAATAATCTCTCCCATTTTGAACAAGGGATATCACTCTGATGTAATGGTGAAGATATATCTCTCATTCTCCCCCTGTGACCATCGATCCCCCTGGAACCATGCCTTTGTGCTCTTTGTCCAAGTATATGTCACTTTTTTTTCAAGTATTTATTTTTGCATCTTATAAATCTCGCCTCCTTGAATCATGGGAAGAAGAATGACTCCCCCTATGGGTATGTCTCCCCCTATATTCTCTGCAATATGAAAAATATGCTACCACTGCAATATGCTTTTGTTGCAAATGCTACTGCTCAACCAAAACATATATCAATTTCTCAAGAATGATATGTTCTTCCTATGACGATCCTTGGACCTGTCCATGCATCAAACTTGTGCCATACCATACATCATGAAGTAAAAGATATGTCATCATGAATAGAGAATCATGAACAAAACATCAACCAAGTACATCCTTGCCATATTGTGTTCCAACCATGCACAACACCCATGTACATCATGTGCCATAAAATATTCCATAAGATATCATCAATGGAGTGTATCAACCATATGCCAAGAACATGTGCCAATTGTGTACCAACCAAATGTCTCTACCAATATGCCAACCATGTGCCTCAAACAAGTGTCATATCACTCATGATATGCCTCTACCATGAATGAATGTGCCACAATCATGTATCTCAATCAATCAAGTGTCTCAACTATGTCGTCCCATACATCATGTACAAAGCAAGTGCATCAACCATGCACCAATACCATAACAAGATGAGCTACAATCAATATGTGTCTTCATACATGTATGCCATATCCACCATAAAACATGTGCCAATCATACTACTAGCAAGTACCTCTAACAATGTACCAAAAAGTGTACCAATAATGCATCAATTATAGATCAAGTTATGACTTATCAATGATGTAAAACATGACCACCTCATCAACTCATCAACTACATGTCCCACTATGTAGCCCATCCTCATGCCAAATGCATGCACCAAGGTATCAAAAAATATGCATCTAACAATACATCATAAGATATATCAATGGAACTCAAATATGTACTAGCCATGTACCCTAACATATCTATCTCAACCTCCATTCACTACAACAAATACTAAGCATCCAAAAATACATGTACTAGAAGTGTGCCTCAATAGATTAATGATATCTCTAGCTAGCATCATCATGATATATCTCATAACCAATGTGCCATAACTTCACTGTCATAACCAACATTGTTCATCAACATTAAAGTGTCTCAATCCATACTCTAGGGTTAGTACCATGCATCCAAGATAGTCTTTCAACACTCAACCATATGTCATCACCATACATACATTAATTATGTATGCCAACATGTAATCATGAAAACGTGCAACAAACCATGTCAGACCCTGCAACAAACCATGTCATATCTTGTAACACAAGTTTTACCATCACATCAAGCTGCAACCCATTTTCATAGCCTATTACCGAAGGATTTTACCACATGTACTTGGCCTGTTGTACAGACAACTCGCATATGTACGCGACCAATTTATATGTCATCTCGTGTATGTACACGACTGTTATCAATGTAACAAACGTATTCTTCAGAAGATGTCAAACTTGAGCTTCCTTTAAGGATTCCACTATGTTATGATTGATCATTCTTCTTCACCCACTTCTAAAGGTGCCTCTCAGAATGTAATCTTTGAGCTTCCATATTTACAACATTTTCTTATCTTCTAGCCTCATGTGTTCTTCTAGTCATTCTATATGAAACACTCCTCATGGATTGTCTTCTTGTGTTCCAGCAATCCTGGGATTTGTGGCCAAATCCACTACAGCTGTAGCATCTCATGGCGTGAAAATGAGCAGCAATGTGTCCTACTTGATTACATCTCCAACACCTTAGGATGTTATGAAATATCTCATTATCTCTCCTTGCATAATATTTTCATTCCAAATCTTTGTGACCATATTCATTACATGAGTAACAGTAACCATGAAAAGCATTTTCATACCTTTCCTTTGGTGTCCATCTTGAAGGTGTCTCTCTTTTAAATTTTCTTTGAGGTGTAAAGATGGATTCTTGATGTCTTCCTTGCTTTGTTCTTTTGAAACTTTCCTTGCCTAGTGTAGATGGTTGACTTGAAACATTATTTCCATCCTTTGAGAGTGAGGGACTGTTGACGAGAATTTATGACACACCGTCAATGGGAAGGATGGATCTGGACCGAGGTTGTCTATTTAATCCAAGTCATTTGGTATGATCTAACCTGACAGGTTTTATGGCTTCGTTAGCCAACTGGGATCCTAAAAAAAACTAAAGGAAATAAACTAACTGAAGATACAATTCTAACAATCATCACATTAATTACAAATGTTTAGCTAAGAATGTTAATATATAATGATTATATACATCTTACAAGGTTTGAACAAAGCCTTGCGAAAGTGATTGTTTGAGATATTGTTTCTTAACCAGATTAAGTAAAACAAAACTTATTCTAATGATCTGAATATCAAACTAGTAATTAATGAATGAATATGATTGTGATGATATAATGAAAATAGACAAAGCTAATTAACCTCTAAATAATGAAATCACTATTAATTCATATATAAACAACCTAAATAAATAATATATTGACTAACCTCTAGTTGATCAGCATTAATAAACTAGAATCGTCTTTCTATGTGTGTATGAGCTTCTCTTGTCATGTGTCAAGTGGAAACCTATGACCGAAACAAGCATAATACTTCCTGAAGAAATTCAAGTGTTTCATATTCTGGAGCGAGTTTATGACGACAGAAAGATAAATAATTATATATCATGTGACCTTAAGATATCCAATAACTGAGAACGAGAGAAATCTCAATCCTCGGTAATGGTGTTATCAATCATTTAACATCAGAAGTAAACTCAAAAATAATTAAACAGTTGATCAATCACAGATATAAACTAGACCAAAAGATAATGAACAACATAAAGAACAACATGATATAAAATATTATGTGAAGAAAAGACTAAATCTAATTCGACAAAAATAACATTTCATATCAATAAAATAAATGAGAAGACAATGATAAAACACTGCACGGTTTACATAGGTCTAAAGGCAAATAGAAAATTGATTTCTCATATAATTTCAGAAATATTATATGTCCATTATAAGGTCCAGAAAAACATGCTCTAACATCAGGCAACATAGCTATTTAAACATGTCTTGGATCTGTTACCTCCTATCATGCAATATAGAGGAAGATCTCTGAAAATAAGTTTGTTTTACAAAAATAGAATAACAAAAGATACTCATGTTGGAGTCTTTTAAAAAAATATTTATATTAATGGCATTGTTTTTTCAAAATGAGAAATCACTAATCTATTGAACGCTTAGCCCATGATTCCTTTCCTTAAACATAGCACCATAATCAGTTGTTTACCTCAAAAGATAAAACGAAATCAAAATTTAGATAATAATACAAATGAATAATTTAAACAGACTGGCTACAGAATCTTTCGATTCTACAGCTAGTCTCAAAATAACAATAAAATCGAAAATGAATCTAACTATTATTTCTCAAATAAAATCAAATAAAAAAAAAAAATTTACTATTTTAGAGATTTGAGAGAGAGGCATCAGATAAGTCTGTATTTATAATGGTATTGAAGTTTGTTTAATTTTTAATGATCACATTCCCAGCTCGTTATTCTCTCTCGCCTACCCTGTTTCTTTATATCAATTTCATTTGAATCAACTCAAATTGGATCAAGATTAGGGACAATAAGGATTTTAGCCTTTAGATCATCCAAAACCTCTTCTAAATATTTCCTGAGAATAAAATCGCATCCCAGTTTCTTTCCTTTGGATGGATTCTAAAGAACCACAGGGGTTTCTGCTATAGACGTAGGGCTTTCTTACAGACTAACATGTAGGTTTTCCATAGAGGGGTTTGATCGACAAGAACTGGGAGTTTTATTGAAACGCAGAGGTAAGTCTGTTACATTTTCAGGTAGGGTAAACCCATTTCTATACACGAAATTTTCCCAGCTATCCCCAGCTTTAGACAAATGTGAAATCATGAGAATTCGGATGAGACCGTGATGGAAAAGGCTTGACTATGGGTTTAGTATTTGTCTATGGTAGAACTTGTCTTTCAAATCCACAAAGAGGAAAGGGGGAAAAAATAATTCCTCAAACGAAATGGATTTTTCTGAAAATTTTCTATTTAGAAAACGAAGCATACCTCTGAGATAGGTTCGTTTCTAAATAAAATGCCTGCATGGAAGGTAAACGACCCCATTTCGGAAATGGGTTTTTAACGATTTTTCCAAATTCGTAATCGTTTGCTCATAATTCATCCCGCAAAACCATGTCTCTATTACACAATTACGGATTTGAACTCTACTATAAACCTCAGGGTCATTCGGATCTGCACTACTACAGGAGCCATAGTTTAAAAGGTAAACCAGGAGGCAAAGAAAAAACAAAAACTTCTTTTTCAAGTGACTACCAAACCTAAAAACGTAAAATTACCACCCGAAACAATGGATGCATTCCTGTGCTATGCAGTATGAAGGAGTGATGTTTGAAGTCATGAATGTCAGTCCTGTACCAGGACGACGAGACTGTGATATGACTACTAGAGGTAGGATTTATACTGCAAAATAAACCAAAGTTTTTTTTGCTCGATCGTGGATATGTTAATGTGAAAACCAAAAATAATCAAGGAGTAGAATACCTAAGTTATAAACCAAGTAGGATAACTCATGCGCTATGGTAAGGGATCAACCAATAATATAATAGGTTCACAATATTTAAAGGTTTATGAAAATATTAGATGCCCTTAGGTGTTATCCCATTTACAAAAGAAAAATCCACAAACTATATGATTCCCTTAAACCAAGTCTTGATCTAATTTCATGCTTACAATCATGAAATTCATCAAAATGAACAATAGATAAAAAATAGTGAACTCATACACACAGCTAATCAAACAAATATTTTCAAAACTGAAATATGATAGAAATATTTGCAAGGAGAAGGAGGTAGCTATAGAAAATTTTATCCCATTAAGACGACCTTTTATAATGATAAAATTGACATGAATTTTGGCTGCCAACAATGGCGACACGCTGGGCAAAGTAGTTATCTATGCATCATCAGAACTTTATATCAGGGAATCTATGACTCAGATAGTTATTAGAAACAATTAAAAGACAGATCAAGCATTTCGACATTAACTCATAAAGAATAACACAATTATAGTATTGGATAAAGTTATGTCCAAAAATTGTAATCCGAGATCTCGTTTTGATCACATGGGTAATGATATTTATACACGTAAATCCAATATTGTTGACAAGGCCACTGCTGCCAGCAGACATCTATAGCCTCAAAAAGGATGTCATTTAACCCACTCTAGTACTTCTATGCCATCCAAGAGTCGTCCATTTATGATAAAAGCATCTTGATATCTGATCAAATTAAAAACATACCTGAGGATCTTCGAAACCCGACATTGCTTCGCTGCCAACAGGCCTGTTGAGTACCCCAATGAAGTTGTCTTGGTATCATGTGTGAATTTACTCGCTACCAACAGACCTGTTCAGTATCCGAGCGGGTTTACACACAATTTACACACATTATAGTGTTTCCAACTCTCTAAAAATGTTTATAATATTTTCAAAAACTTCTGATATCAAGAGAGTGGGGTGATACTGAAGATTTCAGACCTAGGCAGTGATAGGATTGATATTTAGAATTGTTGTTTCGTTCTTTCTGGAACTGGTAACTTTCATCACAATTTGAACATTTAGATTTCAGTCAAGAAATCATCTCAGGAATGGGGAAATGTTATGAGTTGTTGTAACATCCCTCTCTTGCGCACATTGAGAAAACTTATTCTTTGAGGACACTTTCTTGCAAGTGATCCAGATTATTATGTTATTGGTCATTGATTGTGATTATGAGGCATTATGGATGTGATTATATGTTATTTTGTGTATTTACATAGACATGTGCTATTGACTGGGTTCTCCTGAGTGTGCAGAACTTTGGAACTTGAGGATGCAAAGGCATCGATGTAACCCCTTGGACTCTGGATAGAGTCAGGGAGTGGAGTATTGGGGTTTGATTTTTGTTGATATGACATATGCACATCTGATTAGATGTTATGATGACTGGTTTTATTTATGACATGATTCATTGATGATGCAGGCTGATGATAGCTTGTCGCCTAGACTCACATGTGGAGTAGAGGGGTCACACACGAAAACTAGAGACGTTGAGGGAGAGGTGTGAAAAATATCCCTACCACAGCCTACTAGCACTCTCATCGTGGCTCGAACTGTAGGTTAATGATTGCCTAGTTTGAGAAGACCCACGATGTCATGAGGGCAGACTGCGACAGTCGCTCATGATGATTCTAAGGGGCACGCAATAAGGCAGGGGATTTATTCATTAGAGGCCCTTAGTCTCCCACAAGATCACCTGGTGGAGTATTGACTCCAGGGGTTTTTTATTTCTACAAAGTCAGCAAAGAGGCGAGTGGCACCCTTGGAGCACGTAGTACGTCCTGAAGGGAACGTCACGCAAGGGAAATGGAATGAGGTGAGTGGCACCCTTCAAGAACCTAGTGCATCCTGAAGGGAACGTCGCATTGTTAACTAATAAGTGAATAAACCTAGATGGCCTTAGAACGAATGATGTGATAAGAAAGATTTAAAAAAACAATTTTCCTAATAAAAATGTTGCCCAGCCTAGAAAATTAAAATCTATTTCTAAGTGATACTTGTGGTAAAAAATAATAATAATAACAATAATCATTATTAAACATGTGACGAGAAGGGGGTAAGAAATTCAATTAATTTATTAAAATCAAATTACTTTGCGGGATTAAATTTATAAAAAGAAGAAAGGGGAAATGATTTTTTTTCTACATATGCTAATTAAAAATTTATTAATTAAAAAGAAAAAGGGGAAAAAGGTGATTTTTATACACTTGCTAAATTGAGTTTTAGTTAAGGGAAAAGAGGGAAACTTAAAAGAAATAGGAAACTAAGGGAAATAGGGGAAACATAAAGAAAAAGGGAAACGTAAGGAAAAAACAGAATGACTAACTTAGTAAGGAATCTTGCCTTTAAGAACTTTCTAAATTGAACTCAACTAGGAATTTAGTAATGGCATAAGTCTTTTAAAATGTGTAAGGGAATATGGGGACACCAAGGAGCGATTTCAGGAATGATTTTAGGTGGGTGAGGGAAATATGAGTAATTAAATAATTAATGAAATTAATTTCCGGTGCAACTAGGGGGATGGGTGACATGTGTACAGGGGAGGTTTTTCTTAAATTAAATGGGAATTTGGGAAATAAATCACTTAGAAACTCTATAAAAAGGATGGAGGAGGAGGAGTATGGATCTCTTCTTCATGTGTAACGTTACGCTATAGAATTTTTTACTTGACTGACTTATCTTGTGGGAGTTGGGATACCTAGCTCGGGTAATGAGTGGTATCTCGGCCTTGTGAGGCGAGCTGGGAGCTAGTTGTTCTCTAGTATAGTGTGTGTGGCCCCTTTGCGACTCGGGGGTCTAAGGGGTAAGAAGAGTACCCATATCGTTGGTTGGGAGGTACTGGTGAAGTCACATCGGTCGACAAGCGGGAGCTGGACGGAGCATGCGCATGACAACAACTCGGAGCGGTTGACTTGGGCTATGGTACACATGTGTTTATAGTGAATGATAGATTAATATTTTTCTCGTTCATTCAATAACTATACTTTTATTGTATAAAAAATGTGTTTACTCGGCGTTTTTAATCAAGAACTTAAATTCATCATAGCTTTACACTCGCTGCATTGAATTGATTCCCTTGGCAACCGATCCTTGATTTGCTTGACTATTTTGTTTGTTTTAATGAATATTATAAGATATCATGCTTTATCTTTCATCCTCGTCCCTAGATCATCAATCCACGCTTGAGCAGTCGTCCAGGAGCCGGATCGATGGTCATCACTTCAGTGTTAATATACCTATAGATCATAATGCCCTACTTTTCTATGCATGGATGATGAGAGAGGGATAGTTGCTCAGTTGTCTACCCCTATTGATTGTTCTTGGCTGATTGATTGTTGTTGTGCCTTCCTGTGATTGAGTATTTCTACAATTGTCTATCATTCCTCTCCTTGAACCGCTTAATATCCTCTGCGTTTTGATCTCTACATTTGCTTAGGGCTCAACATTTTAATATATTACCTCTATGTTCTAAACGATCTCGGCATGTGGTCATTGTTTCTGTCTAATCTCTGCAATTTTGTTTGATAACTCAACCCCTTTTTTTATTAATGGAACCCAATTGGTGTAATAGCTGGGAGATATTACTTGGAATACATTGCAATCTTCCCCTTTTTAAAACTGCACATTGCTACCTTATTTACATGGCGATTTTACCTTTTAAGACTGCAATTCACAATTTTTACCTTTTTAAAACTGCACATTGCTACCTTATTTACATGGAGATTTTACCTCTTAAGACTGCAATTCGTTACTCTTATTACATGGTGATTTTTACCTTTTTTAAAATACACATTGCTACCTTATTTACATGGTGATTTTACCTTTTAAGACTCCAATTCGTTACTCTTATTACATGGAGATTTTTACCTTTTTAAAACTGCACATTGCTACCTTATTTACATGGCCATTTTACCTTTTAAGACTACAATTCGTTACTATTATTACATGGCGATTTGTACCTTTTTAAAACTGCACATTTATACCTTATTTACATGGTGATTTTACCTTTTAAGACTGCAAATCGTTACTCTTATTACATGGTGATTTTTACCTTTTTAAGACTGCCAATTTTCTACCTTATTTAAATGGCGATTTTACCTTTTTAAGTCTGCAAATTAATACCTTTATTACATTGTGATTTTTCCATTCTGAAGACTGCAAATTAATATACTAGACAACGATACCAATCAGTTAGTGGACAGCTATTTCATGTGTACTATAGCGTTGATGTGTATGAGTCTTGATATGGGCGAATGGATGGCGATTGGGTTAGCTCTTATCAAGCGTTTCCGAAAGTTATTCAGACTGTGTCTCAGCTTATCTTAGGCAACATTTTTAGCATTTATATAGGTTGTGCTTTCTTCATTCACATGGTCTACATTTTTAGCATTTATATGGTCTTTGTTTTCAGCATTTATATGGTCTGCATTTTCAGCATATGTTTAGACAACCAGTAATTCATTATATTCTGATTGCGTTTTTAACATTAATTGATAGTGAATTTATATCTGACTGAGTTTTAATATTCATTGATAGTGAACTTATATCAATAACAACGATTTATATGACTGTGTTTTATTACATATTGACTGCAAGATTTATTTATGGGCGTAATAAATAGCATTGTGGTTGTGAATAAATAAGCATTTGTTGTGACAGTCAATAGAATTGATTTATTCTCTTATATAGACAACGACCTCATGTGTTTTTATATTTTCAAGTTGACCAATAGAATTATCAGGAGACTTACATTGGACAACAATTATACTTGTATATAAGCATTGTATATCTCTTATAAAATATCAATTATTAATTTCGACAACAATGTCGAGCATTTTATAAGCAACATAGATCAGTAGTTCACTTACTTTAATGGATGGTGTGTAATTATTGATCAACATATTTGATTTTGTTAAGTGCCTAACTCAGTTCACCTTATGATAACATTTATGACCATAGTAGCTTGGTAACAGTTCACCCTTCACACTTAGACATCTTTCTTAATAGTTAATGGTTTGGCTGTTGGCGAAGTCGCGTAATAGCTTGTGCTTTTTCCTGTTAAAGGACGTATTCTTGCGCCTTGTCGACCTGTTGCTTGGGGGTGTGGGTGTAGTCTTCTCGTCAGTTATTTTGACTACTAGCGCATTTGATTTATCTTGAGTCCTTGGTCCAGATAGGTTATGTGGCAGCAGGGTTATTGTCGCACTTGTCACCTGAGGACGGCATGATTCCTAATGAGGGGATCATGGCATGCCCTATTGGATAGAGGCGAAAGATAACGTGTTTGGAATCTGTTCTTCTCGTTGTGGGTTTTTATAATCGTTGTAAGTTTTTTGTTGGCGCTTGGGTCGTAACACCTTCTTATGTTGGGTTTTTGCGTCGTAGAGTTTCTAGTTGCTGGTCGTCGAGACCATTATGTCAGGATGGTGGATGTTGTCCCTTAGCCTATAGATGTTGTCGTCTTCATTTTGGGAGGGTAGTCGTTTCTATTTGTCCTTGATTTTTGCAGGTTTCTCCCAGTTTCTCGATGTGATATTGTGTGAGTCTTGGTTGTTTGTTGCATGATCTGCGTGCATGGTGTTTGTCATCTAGTTGCATAGCTTAACTGTAATCATTGTTGTCATCCTGTTTGTAAAAAATAATAATAATAAAAAGTTTCCTTTGTGTGGCGTCGCGGGTAGTCGTATCCATGGGGTCGTTACATATGGTATCAGAGTGAGGTTCAACCTGCGACCTGGGAACACTACGGCTTTTGTTGATATGATATTTTATTATAATGTTGCTAATTAAGTTTACTTGTATTTGTGCAGGTAATCATGGTTAGAGGACGTCACAGAGGAAAATGATGGGGTGCTAGGGGAGGAAGCGTGATGCCTCCAGTAGCATCCACGCCTGAGGGGTCTAACCCCTAGGGAGACGAACAGGTTGTCGGGTAGGAGAAGATAGTGGTGGGTGATGTGGTTGGGCTGATGAGGTATTTTCAGCGGATGTATGAGGAACTAATCATTCGTTTGGACAGAGATGAGGCCAGAGCATCAACACCCCCTGAGGGTCCACCGTGCACTTTGGTCGGTACTGGTAGCATTCACCGCGAACTCGAGAAGGTCAAATTTCCCAAGTTCTTTGGTGCCCCGAACGGCGCAGCCGCTGAGGCATGGTTGGAGAATAGGGAAATGTGCTTTTCACTTCGCGACTATACCTCCAACATGAAGGTTTGCATGGAAGTCTTTCAACTGAAGGGGAGCGCTCTTCTATGGTTGAAGACACTCCTGCCACAATTGAACATGGTCGTTGAAGACGTGTCATGGGAAATTTTCAAGAAACGGTTCTGAGAGAGGTACCTATCATAGGAATTCATTGAGCATTAGCTCAATGAGTTCAATGCCTTGAGACAAGGCGGTCGTACGGTGTCAGAGTACGAGGACCATTTTATGGAGTTGCTTCGGTATGCTCCGCATATTAGTACTGAGAAAATTAAGGTCAACAGGTTCTTGTTCGGCCTTAATGTCATCATATGTGCAAAGGTTAGGATTCTAATGCATCATACCTTGCTTAGGTCGTCCAGAACACCCTCATAGCAGAGGAGGAGCTTATTAGCGGGGTCAGGGTAGGACTCCAGCAAGACCAGCAGGGCAGGTGTCATATGGTGCGCAACAGCATCAGACACCAGCCAGACATACGCTAGGATATTGTGGCTTCTAGAGAGGATCCACTTTCAATACACCTCGACGACCAATGCCTCAGTAGAAAAATCCTTACCGGAGACCACAACATAAGCAACAACGTCGACCACAGCCACAGTAGTTTAGGCCTATTCAATAGAATAGACCAGGATTCTAGGCCGGTGGGCCGTCATCTTCTATTTTGGGTACCAAGAGTACTGGACCGAAGAAGGAGTGTTGGACATGTGGGGAGCCACACTACCAATGCGACTACCCAGTGGAGAGGACTAGAGCATCTGGATTAGTCGGACCCACTACCGTGGAAGATTTGGGCAAGGCCCATCAGATTCATGCGGTGATGAATAACTACCAGGCAGAGCACCAGTTGACTATTCTCAAGACATCAGGTACCGTCGTTGACCAGACCCTTAGTATTTTGATAGATCCCGGTGCTATCGAGAGTTTCATTTCTGGTGTAGCGCTAAAAAGGATTAATTTAAAGGCAGTCGAACAGGATGAGTTTAGCTTTGTAGAGATGGCTTCTGGAGCCAAACAGAAGGCTGGAGGAAAGGTTACGGGTTGTACCCTTAACCTGGGATATTTTGTCGCCAGGGCCAACTTGTACGTCACAATATCAGGATCTTATGACGTCGTGATCGGTATGGACTGGTTGGAATCGAATGAGGAGATACTCAACTAAAAGACAAAATGGTTGATCTTGGTCGATGATGAGGACAGAGATGTGTGATTGTAGGTCGAAACTAGGGAGTTTCCCTGAGGTTCATCTCTTCCTTGAATTTACGGAAGAGCATGCACAAGGGGTGTAAGCTTTATGCGATCTCTACGTTAACTGAAAAGGGAGTAGCGAAAGGTATAGAACACCTTCCGGTGGTGAGAGAGTTTGCAGATGTCTTCCCGGAGGAGTTACCTAGGATGTCATCTGAGAGGGAATTGGAGTTTACCATAGACCTAAAATTGGGGACTGAACCAATAGCGAGAACGCCTTATCGTATGTCAACCTCGGAGTTACAGGAGTTGATAATGCAACTAAAGGCATTGTTGGACCTGGGACTTATACGTCCAAGTGTGTCACCATGGGGTGCACTTCTTATCTTCATATGAAAGAAGGATGGTTCGTGGAGACTCTGCATTGACTACAGTCAATTGAACAAGGCAATGATCAAGAATCAGTATCCATTCCCAAGGATTGATGATCTATTTGATCAAATGAAGGGTGCAATGGTTTTCCAAGATCGACTTGAGATCAGGGTATCACCAGTTACGGATCAAGGAGGATGATATCCCTAAGACTGCCTTTAATATGAGGTTTGGACATTACGAATTTATTGTTTTACCATTTGGACTGACAAACGCCCCAGGGGTATTTATGAGTTTGATGAACGGAGTGTTTTGAGAGTAATTGGATAAGTTTGTCTAAGTATTCATTGACTATATTTTGATTTACTCTTGGACGATGGAGGAGCATGACAAGCACTTGCACTTGGTACTACAGTGTCTGTGAGAGAACAAATTGTTTTGGAAATTGTCAAAATGCTTGTTTTACCAATCGAAGATTCACTACTTAGGGCATGTCATCTCCGAAGAAGGTATCTCCGTGGATCCATCAAATTTTGAGGCTATTATAGAATGGCCTGCATCGACGAATGTCCTAGAAGTGCATATCTTCATGGGTTTAGCAGGATATTATCGACAGTTCGTCGAGGGATTTTCGAAGATAGCAAATTTGATCACAGAATTGTAGAAGAAGAACAAGAAGTTTGTTTGGATCGAGAAATGCGTGGAAGCATTTCGGAGGCTCAAGGAGATGTTGACAACAACACCTATACTAAAGGTCCCTAACATGGATGTGGACTTCTTGGTATGAACTGACACATCCAAGGAAGGCTTAGGCGGAGTCTTGATGCAAGACGGTTGAGTGATCTCTTACATCTCGAGGAAATTGAGAAGGCATGAGGAGAACTATGCGACGCACAATTTGGAGTTGTTATCCATTGTTTATGCCTTGAGAGTGTGGAGACACTACCTTATTGGACTAACTTTTGAACTAAAAATGGACCACTGTGGACTATAGCACATATTTATGCAAAGCGACCTGAACGCGCGACAACGACGTTGGTAAGAATTTCTTAGCCAGTACGATTTCAAGATTACTTACATAAAGGGAATAGTGAACCGAGTGGTGGATGCATTGAGTCAGAGACCATGCATCTTTTTGATGTTTCCCCTTCAGACGAATCTATGGGAAAAGATTCTACTTTTATAGCGCGATGATCACTGGTACAAAGAGGTCAAGGACTTTATCGGACAAAACTCAATGATTGTACCAATATTTGAAGGATTTACGTTTGACGACGATGGATTATTGAGGTTTAAAAATTGGATTTACGTACCACCGAACGATGAGTTGAGGAGTTTGATCCTAAATGAGGCTCATAAAGCAGTGTACATGGCTCACCCGGGAGTCACGAAGATGAGGGCGGACCTTAAACCCTTATTCTTTTGGAAAGGAATGAAGGCAGACATAGTTAACTATGTGGCTAGTACCTAGAATGTCAGTAGATGAAGGCTGAACATAGACATCTAGCAGGATTACTACAGCCTCATGCTATTCCGGAGTTGAAATGGAAGGTCATTTCGATGGATACCATTGTTGGATTGCCATTGATGGCAAGGAGACACAACTCGATTTTTGTGGTAGTGGACATTCTGACGAAGAGTTCTCATTTTATTCATGTGCGTACGACATGTCAGGCACCTGACATAGCTAGTGTTTTCATTAATGAGATTGTGAGGTTGCATGGTGTGCCTAAGAGGATTATATCCGATCGAGGATCAATGTTTACTGGACGATTTTGGACTAGTTTCCAAGAGGCCTTGGGAACCCAACTTAACTTTAGTACTACATATCACCCAGAGACAGACGGGAAAACCGAATGAACAAACCAAATCTTGGAAGACATGTTGCACATGTACGTGATGGACCAACATAAGAATTGGGAAGAATTCTTTCCACCAGTATAATTTGCATATAACAACAGTTACCAAATCACCATCAAGATGGCACCTTTCGAGTTTCTTTATGGGTGACCGTGTTGGACGCCTTTGAGTTGGGATTGGCTTGAGGATAGGGTCCTGGTGGGACCAGAAGTGATCCAAGAAATGGAATATCAAATTCAAACAATAAGACAAAGGATCAAAGAAGTGTAGGATCGACAGAAGAGTTATGTCGATGAGGGTTGTGTTGACCATAGTTACGAAGTTGGCGATCGATTCTTCTTACAGGTAAAACCGCATAAGAGTTCGATAAATTTTGGAAAGGGGGATAAAATATCTCCTAGGTTCATGGGACCTTTCAAGATTGTGGAGAGGAAGGGGCCTGTGGTCTATCGACTAGCCTTGCCTGAGGCGTATGCACGATGTTTTTCACGTATCTGTTTTGAGACATTATATTAGTGATCCTACACATATTATTTCCATGAGTTCCTTGCAGGTATCAAATGAGGTGGTGATCATGACTAAGTTGATCCGCATCTTGGATCATCGCATTCGACAGCTACGACGTCGAACAATAGATCAGGTCAAGGTCCAGTGGGACAACTATAGTCTGCACTCTGTGACCTAGGAGGACGCATATGATATGTGCTAGCAGTTTCCATTTTTGTTTGATAGATAGACTTATGTTACTATGATTCACATTATTTTAGCACTTATATACTGTGAAACTTCAGGACGAAGTTTAGACCAAAAGGGGGTGTATGTAACATCCCCTCTTGTGTGCATTGAGCAAACTTATTCTTTGAGGACACTTGCTTGCAAGTCATCCGGATTATTATTCTATTGGTTGTTGATTATGATTATGAGGCATTATGGATGTGATTATATGTTATTTTGTGTATTTACATAGACAAGTGCTATTGACTGGGTTCTCCTGAGTGTGCAGGATTTTGGACCTCGAGGATGTAGAGGCATTGATGTAACCCCTTGGACTCTGGACTGAGTCAGGGAGTGGACTATTGGGGCTTGATTGTTGTTGATATGACATATGCACATCTAATTAGATGTTATGATGATTGATTTTATTTCTGACATGATTCGTTGATGATGCAAGATGATGCTAGCTTGTCGACCAGACTCACATGTGGAGTAGAGGGGTCACACATGAAAACCGGAGATGTTAAGGGAGAGGTGTGGACAGCAACCCTGCCACAGCCTACTAGCACTCCTATCATGGCTCAAACTGTAGGTTAACGATTACCTAGTTCAAGAAGATCCACGATGTCGTGAAGGCAGACTGCGAGAGTTGCTCATGATGATTCTAAGGGGTGCGCAATAAGGCGGGGGAATTATTCCTTAGAGGCCCTTAGTCTCCCACAAGATCACCTAGTGGAGTATTGACTCCAAGGATTTTTTATGTCTACCAATTCAATCAAGAGGCGAGTGGCACCCTTAGATCGCGTAGTGCGTCTCGAATGACACGTTGCGCAAGGGAAACGAAATGAGGCAAGTGGCACCCTTGGAGCACCTAGTGCATCCTGAAGGGCACGTCGTGTTGTTAAATAATAAGTGAATAAACCTAGATGGCCTTATAACGAATGATGTGATAAGAAAGATTTAAAAAAAAACAATTTCCCTAATAAAAATGCCGCCCAGCCTAGGAAATTAAAATCTAGGTCTAAGTGATACTTGTGGTAAAAAAAAAAATAATAACAATAATCATCACTAAACATGTGACGAGAAGGGGGTAGAAAATTCAATTAATTTATTAAAATCAAATTACTTTGGGGGATTAAATTTTAAAAAAAAAGGGGGAAATGATTGTTTTTTTTTCTACATATGCTAATTAAAAATTTATTAATTAAAAAGAAAAAGGGGAAAAAGGGGAAAAAGGTGATTTTTCTACACTTGCTAAATTGAGTTTTAGTTAAGAATGGAAAAGAGGGAAACGTAAAAGAAATAGGAAACTAAGGGGAAAACGGGAAACATAAAGAATAAGGGAAACGTAAGGAAAAAGCAGAATGACTAACTTAGTAAGGAATCTTGCCTTTAAGAACTTTCTAAATTGAACTCAACTAGGAATTTAGTAAGGGCGTAAGTCATTTAAAATGTGTAAGGGAATATGGGGACACGAAGGAGCGATTTTAGGAATGATTTTAGGTGGGTGAGGGAAATAGGATTAATTAAATAATTAATGAAATTAATTTCCGGTGCAACTAGGGGGATGGGTGACATGTGTAAGGGGGAGGTTTTTCTCAATTAAATTAATGAAAAGTAAATTAAATGGGAATTTGGGAAATAAATCACTTAGAAACTCTATAAAAAGGATGGAGGAGGAGGAGTATGGATCTCTTCTTCATGTGTAACGTTGCACTGCAGAATTGTTGACTTGACTGACTTATCTTGTGGGAGTTGGGATACCCAGCTCGGGTAATGAGTGGTAGCTCGGCCTTGCGAGGCGAGCTATGAGCTAGTTGTTCTATGGTATAGTGTGTGTGGCCCCTCTGTGGCTTGGGGGGCTAAGGCGGAAGAAGAGTACCCCTAGCGTTGGATGGGAGGTACCAGTGAAGTCACACCAGTCGGCAAGCGGGAGCTGGACGGAGCGTACGTGGAACAACGACTCGGAGCGGTCGACTTGGGCTATGGTATGCATGCATTTATTGTGAATGATATGTTAACATTTTTCTTGTGCCTTCCATTACTGTACTTTTATTGTAAAAAAATGTGTTTACTCAACGTTTTTAATCAAGGACTTAAAGTCATCATAGCTTTATGCTTGTTGCATTGAATTGATTCCCTTGGAAACCGATCCTTGATTTGCTTGATTGTTCTGTTTGTTTTAATGATTATTATAAGAGATCATGCTTTATCTTTCGTCCTCATCCCTAGATCATCAATCCATGCTTGAGCAGTCGGCCAGGAGTCAGATCAACGGTCGTGACTTTGGTGTTGATAGACCTATAGATCCTAATGCCCTACTTTTTTGTGCGTGGATAATGAGAGAAGGATAGTTGCCTAGCTGTCTACCCCTATTGATTTGCTTGGTTGATTAATTGTTGTTGTGCCTTCCTGTGATTGAGTATTTCTGCGATTGTCTATCATTCCTCTCTGTGAACCTCTTAACATCCTTTGTATTTTGATCTCTTCGTTTTCTTAGGGCTCGACATTTTAATATATTACCTATGCGTTCTAAATGATCTCGGCATGTGGTCACTGTGTCTATTTAATCTCTGTGATTTTGTTTGATAACTCAACCCCTTTTTTTTTATTAATGGAACCCAGCGTTTATCATTGATAAACTCAGCGAATTGAATGGTAAACCCAACATTTTGTTGACAACATCTTCAGCTATTTTTCCCTGTGAATTCATCTTTTTGTATGCAAGCAATACCTCCCTTTACTCTGTGAATTTACCTTACGTTTTTACACCTCTAGCCTGGGATTTTAACTCTTCACTTTAATATATTGAAGACGAATTTAGCTTACGTATTTGTCCACTTGAATGGAAGTTTATAATGTATATATGGACTGTGTTTTGTCCACTATATTGACAGACTTTACATTATTTTTGGACTGTGTTTTTCCCTTGAATGACAGTAAGGTTATGCCTTGAATACAACGATAATTTTCCTTGAGCCCCTACGTCTTTTTACACCTAAACAACCACAAAAGTTTTACTAGAATGCCTTTGTTGTTTTACCGTGTATTGGGGGGCCTTAGTTGTTGTGTATAGGGGTGTGTTTCTATGTGTAATGGTCACGTTTGTTTTGGTGTAATGGCTGGGAGATATTACTTGGAATACATTGTGATCTTCCCCTTTTTAAAACTACACATTGCTACCTTATTTACATGGTGATTTTACCTTTTAAGACTCTTATTTACATGGTGATTTTGTTACCTTATTTACATGGCAATTCGTTACTCTTATTACATGGCGATTTTTACCTTTTTAAAACTGCACATTGCTACCTTATTTACATGGAGATTTTACCTTTTAAGACTTTAATTCATTACTCTTATTACATGGCAATTTTTACCTTTTTAAAATTGCACATTGCTACCTTATTTACATGGCCATTTTACCTTTTAAGACTTTAATTCATTACTCTTATTACATGGTGATTTTTACCTTTTTAAAACTGCACATTGCTACCTTATTTACATGGCGATTTTACCTCTTAAGACTGCAATTCGTTACTCTTATTACATGGCTATTTTCACCTTTTTAAAACTGCACATTGCTACCTTATTTACATGGCGATTTAACCTTTTAAGACTACAATTCGTTACTCTTATTACATGGAAATTTTTACCTTTTTAAAACTGCACATTGCTACCTTATTTACATGGCAATTTTACCTTTTAAAAATGCAATTTGTTACTCTTATTACATGGCGATTTTTACCTTTTTAAAACTACACATTGCTACCTTATTTACATGGCAATTTTACCTTTTAAGACTGCAATTTGTTACTCTTACTACATGGAAATTTTTACCTTTTTAAAACTGCACATTGCTACCTTATTTACATGGAGATTTTACCTTTTAAGACTGCAAATCGTTACTCTTATTACATGGCGATTTTTATGTTTTTAAGACTGCCAATTTTCTACCTTATTTACATGGCGATTTTACCTTTTTAAGACTGCAAATTAATACCTTTATTACATTGTGATTTTTCCATTCTAAAGACTGCAAATTAATAAACTGGACAGTGATACCAATCAGTTAGTGGACAGCTATGTCATGTGTACTATAGCGTTGATGTGTCTGAGTCTTGATATGGGCGAATGGATGGTTATTGGGTTATCTCTTATCAAGTGTTTCCGACAGTTATTCAAACTACGTCTCAACTTATCTTAGGCAACATTTTTAGCATTTATATAGGCTTTGTTTTCATCATTCACACGATCTGCATTTTCATCATTTATATGGTCTGTGTTTTCAACATTTATATGGTTTTCATTTTCAGCATATGTTTAGACAACCATTAATTCATTATATTCTGACTGCGTTTTTAACATTAATTGACAGTGAATTTATATCTGACTGTTTTTTAACATTCATTGACAATGAACTTATATCAATAACAACGATTTATATGAATTCGTTTTATTACATATTGACTGCAAGATTTATTTATGGGCGTAATAAATAGCATTGTGGTTGTGAATAAATAAGCATTTGTTGTGACAGTCAATAGAACTGATTTATTCTCTTATATAGACAGCGACCTCCTGTGTTTTTATATTTTCAAGTTGACCAATAGAATTATCAGGAGACTTACGTTGGACAACAATTATACTTGTATATAAGCAGCGTAGATCTCTTATAAAATATCAATTATTAATTTAGACAACAATGTCGAGTATTTTATAAGCAACATAGATCAGTAATTCACTTAATTTAATGGACTGTGTGTAATTGTTGATCAACATATTTGATTTTGTTAAGTGCCTAACTTAGTTCACCTTATTATAACATTTATGACCATAGTAGCTTGGTAACAATTCACCCTTCACACTTAGACATCTTGCTTAACAGTTAATGGTTTGGTTGTTGGCGAAGTCATGTAATAGCTTGCGCTTTTTCTTGTTGAAGGACATCTTCTTATGCCTTTTCGACTTGTTTCTTGGGGGTGTGGGTGTAGTCTTCTTCTCATTTATTTTGGCTCATAGCACATTGGATTTATCTTGAGTCCTTGGTCTAGATAGGTTATGTGGCGCAAGGGTTATTGTCACACTTGTCCCCTAGGGAGGGCATGATTCCTAATGAGGGGATCATGGCGCGCCCTATTGGATAGAGGTGAATGATAGCATGGTCAGAGTCTTTGCTTCCCGTTGTGGGTGTTGTTGATCGTTGTAAGTTTTTTGTTGGAGCTTGGGTCGTAACTCCTTCTTGCGTTGGGTTTTCGCGTTGTAGAGGTTCTAGTTATTGGTCGTCAAGACCATTGTGTTAGGATGGTGCATATTGTCCCTTAGCCTATAAGCATTGTTGGCTTCATGTCGGGTTGGTATTCATTTCTATATGTCCTTGATTTTTGAATGTTTCGCTCAGTTTCTCGATGTGCTATTGTGTGAGTCGTGGTTGTTTGTTGCCTTATCTGTGTGCGTGGTGTTCACCATCCAGTTGTGTGGCTTAACTATAATCATTGTTGTCATCTTGTTTTTAAATAATAATAATAATAATAATAATAATATAAAAAAATGTTTCCTTCGTGTTGCGTCGTGGGTATTCGTAACCAAGGGGTCGTTACAGTTGTTCTCATTAAAACAAGGACGACGTTATAAGTTTTAAAGATAATTTTATTTCCTTGAGACTTCAACAAAAACCAGGGACAATGATTGGACAAAGACTTACTGTAACTAATCTGAGTTTATAACTTAACGTGCAAATGCATTGAACTGTTCTCAACTGTCGCTAGTGAAAGATCCAATTCCCTTCAATAATAAATGGTGATTCATAAATAATTATTAGGGAAACAAAAACTAAACTAAATAAAAAGAAAAATAAAACAAAAGAGTATGCAAGCTAAAAATATTTACAAGGGGGAAAACCTGATTTTCTCAGGTGAAGTATTTCTTAAGAGACCAAAAGAAAATAGAAAATCCTTATTAATATGAGTGCATTCCTACTCATGGCAGCTTGGGTGAGGGTTGAATTGACAGTTCAAATTTACTTATCTCTTTACTTTCCATTTTAAAATTTTCATGACGATACTATGGTTTTGAAAAGAAATATTCAACGAAAAGCAAAGAAAAAAGGATTAAAATGGACTTCCCTGACAACATTCATATTATGGTTCTCTTGGTGTACCCACTTGTGTTCATGACTGCATTATTTCAAAGAGAAATAGTGAGAAATAAAACTAAAGGAAACCTACTCCTAAACCTACTCTAACTGCTAAATAGATCAAAATACTAAGTGAATTCATGGTTCTAATGTAGCCATCGGAGTAACTCCAATCCTGCAATGAAAACAAAATCGAATATTAGTAACAAGAATGGTAGTATATCAAAATATGACAAAAAGACATCATACTTACCTTTATCATCATCATTTAAAAACAAAGCAAGCATGACCTTACCATTCCCTTAAACATTCTTTCTGTATGAATCCTCCAGCCATTCTGTAATTTTGTCATTATATGGGTCACAAAAACATGAAAAAATGAGATTGTGAAGCTTGTGAGAGTTATGGGGACCTGACATAACCATCGTCCTAGACCGAAGTGCCCCATCCTCCCGACAATTTTCCTTTCGTTCCATATTTTCTCCATCTGAAGGATATAAAATGAGTGTGTCAAAGTTACCTCCTTGATCTCTAAATAAGGCAAAGATAATCTTACCATTCCCTAGAAACTTTTCGAGATATGAAAAATCCAACAAATCTACAATCCTATCATAATACATGCAATTACTAACACGGGATTGTTCGAACAAATTCACATAAGACAAATATTCTTGATGAGAATACAGTATTGGATTATCATGGAAAGAATCTTGTAAAAAGGCCAGATCAAGATTGCAAGAACTTATCATGATTTTCGATCAGAAAAGAAGTGTCCCATTCTCTTGAAACTTTCCATTGAGCTCGAATACTTCAATATTAACTATTTTAGATGAACTAAATGGAACAACCAACATTTTTGAATAATCCTCATTGGTAATAGTATTTGGTTGATTATAATTTTCAAACTCAAATAATTGATCATGGAAAAATTTAGATCATTCTTTAAACACAAATTGAGATGAATCAATGGAAGCTGCAATTTGAGACTCTTTCAAATCATTTCTTGATTTACCCATGGATAATTGATGAGAATAAAAATTAATATGTTCATGGGCATAATTATTTTCCTCTTTATCTTCTATTTGCTAATCTCTATTAATTTGTACTTGATTATATAGTGCATAATTCATTCCAAAGTAATCTGGAACACATGATTGCATAACATGATGATCAAAAATATCAGGGTACAAGGAATAATATGTAGAAGATTTGAGGAGACGAAATGCATCTCTTGAAATGATTGGAATATGTGTTTTGAATTGTGGTTTTGTTCCCTCTCCTTGTATAAACTGATCAACCTATGTTTTATGCTCTTTTAAAGAGTACAAGACAATTTCTAAGAGACAAATTGGTTCATCATAAAAGGGTGAATGTGAGAGAAAATTACCATAAATAGATGATTCATTACTAGTTTGACCAATGTTGTCATCTCCCACTAATTTATCTTGAACCTGTTCACATGAGTGAGGGGAAGTTTTACTGACAACAAGATTACCAAATTCACATTCCATCTCTTTTACTTCCAAAACAATTGTAATATCTTGGAGAATTTGATGACGGTATCCTTTTGAATTCAATGTTCCTTCCTCAATAGAAAAAGACATTATTGGCAAAGAAATATCAGAATCCATAATTATATCTTGTAAAATGTCATGTTTCTCTTGATCTGCCAAAATGAAAGAAGTTGACAAAAAGTGTGGTTCTTTAATGACTTCAAGATCATCATGAACTTTTAAACCATCTTGAGATTGAGTATTAGTGCTCAATTTAGATTAGTTAACAATTAATTGATGTTTCTTCTCTGAGAGAGAAACGAGATATTGAAACCAGTCATCAATAAGAGGCATTTATTTCAAAGGGAATCTAGTACAAACATGTATGAACCTAATTACAAAATCATTGAATGATTCATCATTTTATTTCCTTAAGAAACTTAGGTCTTCACTTAATACATCATAATCATAATTGTTAAAATCTGATAAAAACTCAATTACAAACTCGGACAAAGAATGAATCGAATTAGTCGGAAAAGATTCAAACCAATATTTAACCTGACCTCAGAAGGTGAGAGCGAACAATCTACATATGAGATTGAGATCAGTGATATTATTCTTTAAGCACTTATAAAAAAAAATAGAAATATGGTCTACTGCAGATCTGTTCCCTTCACCATCAAAGGTGAGTTCTGAAAAGAGATCAGTTGTCTTGTTGGGAGTAACTGGTAATGAGACATCGAAATCATGTTCCAACACAGTGATTTGGGCAAGAGCCATGAAAAATTAAGAAATTGAAGAAATTGACTCCAAATAGTTAGCCTGTCATCTAACCTGCCTTCTAGTGCATTATAAGGTGACACCGAAGAATAATTTATAAACCTGGAATTATAACAGGGTGAGGGGTGAAACATTTAATCATTAAATTTACCTCGACCCTCCTTCTAGCACCATTTGTTGACCGATGTTTATGACAAACCGTCAACGGGAAGGATAGATCCAGACCGGGGTTGTCTATTTAACCCAAGTTATTTGGTATGATTTAACCTGACGGGTTTTATGGCTTCGTTAGCCAACTGGGATCCTAAAAACAACTAAAGGAAATAAACTAACTAAAGATACAATTCTAACAATTAGCACATTGATTACAAATGTTTAGCTAAGAATGTTAATATACAATGATTATATACAGCTTACAAGGTTTGAACAAAGCCTTGCGAAAGTGATTGTTTGAGATAATGTTTCTTAACCAGATTAAGTAAAACAAAACTTATTCTAATGATCTGAATATCAAACTAGTAAATAACGAATGAATATGATTGTGATGATATAATGAAAATAGACAAAGATAATTAACGTCTAAATAATGCAATCACTATTCATTCATATATAAACAACTTAAATAAATAATATATTGACTAACCTCTAGCTGATCAGCATTGATAAACTAGAATCTTCTTTGTGTGTGTGTATGAGCTCCTCTTGTCTTGTGTCAAGTGGAAACCTATGACCAAAACAAGCATAATATTTCCTAAAGAAATTCAAGGAAGCGTTTCATACTCTGGAGCGAGTTTATGACGACAGAAACATAAATAATTATATATCATGTGACCTTAAGATATCCAATAACTGAGAACGAGAGAAATCTCAATCCTCGGTAATGGTGTTATTAATCATTTAACATCAGAAGTAAACTCAAAAATAATTAAACAATTGATCAATCACAGATATAAACTAGACCAAAAGATAATGAACAACATAAAGAACAACATGATATAAAATATTATGTGAAGAAAAGACTAAATCTAATTCAACAAAAATAACAATTCATATCAAGAAAATACATGAGAAGACAATGATAAAACACTGCACAATTTACACAGGTCTAAAGTCAAATAGCAAACTGTTTTCTCATATAATTTCATAAATATATATCCATTCTAAGGTCCAGAAAAACATGTTCTAACACCAGGCAACATAGCTATTTAAACATGTATTGGTTATGTTACCTCCTATCATGCACGATAGAGGAAGATCTCTGAAAATAAGTTTGTTTTACAAAAATAGAATAACAAAAGATACTCATGTTGGAGTCTTTTAAAAAAATATTTATATTAATGACATTGTTTTTTCAAAATGAGAAATCACTAATCTATTGAATGCTTAGCCCATGATTCCTTTTCTTAAACATAGCACCTTAATCTGTTGTTTACCTTGTTAGCACTCTGTAATTTTCCCAAGGCTGAAAGGCAATTGCAGAGGCAACATCAGAACCGCTTCGAGTCTTGGATATAGCCCTCCAAGACTCAGAGAGGGATCTCTCTGTATGATATAGCTTTGTTTTAATTTCAGATATTAGGCTAGGTAAAAAGAACAGGTATGTTTCGTTGTAAAAAGGGTTTATAAATTGGTTGAGACAGTCAACTCCTCCATTGGGCTATGGGGTCTGTATTTAATCAAATCTGAGAAACAACCAGAAATGCCAAAGAAATCCTTCACAGGGCGAGATAACACACTCACTGGATCTTTAATAATTTAAATGATGATCAAAATAAAAGATAAGGAAATAACTCCAACCAACAGGCACTTAAGAATCTCTTAATTGAAGATATTTAGAAGATGAACATTGAAATCTTTAGAATCGGAAACAGGGTATCGGGGATAAATCCTGTAACATAACGCTATTCGTAAAGATTAGCTTCAGAAAAACAAGATGATTACGGAGCAAGAAAACATTTACTGAGAAATCACATCACCAGTAAACATGCGCAGGAATCCTGTAAAGTGCCTCTTCTTTATTAATGGCAGATCTATTCAAAAATGTTACAGCTTGATAGCCACAGGGCGTGAAGATCCAACCCTTTTACAT
>ML784468.1:656195-669797 GCA_009831015.1 Picea engelmannii | reverse complement strand
AGATCTTGAACTTGCTTATGCCTTCAAGAACCTGGCACCAGCTCATACTCAAGTCTCCATGACTTCCTCCAACTGTACGCACGCTGACCTCCTTCAGCCCGCGTAACTGTACGAGTCAATTTGGAATAGAAAGATGAAGCCAATATTCCTCCACTTTCTTGATAGAAAGGTAATTGGGAGTGTAGAAGTGTAAAGTAACATGTCAACGATCTAATTTGATTCCCCACAAAAAAATCATGACTTGCCACGTAATCCAATCACCTTATCCTATTTCGGATAAGTTGGAATGAGCATGTGTATTCATGTGTGTTTTTAGTAACCATGTTGTTACCACATTTACAATTTTTATGTTTAGCTTTATATTAAATGTTTCTCAATCGTTGCGAAAGTCCATATGTCCCTATTCGAGAAGCGATATGCTTGAGTTGAGTTTTGATGCATTAACATGTTTTCATCCTCGCATGACATTAGATTAGTTATATGAATGATTGATTAAAGTTGATGAAGTAAATTTAAAACATAAGTGGATTTTGTTTTAAGTTTAGATGATTTAAATTAATGATTGTTAGTTTTGTTATTTGAATTTTATTCTTACTAGTGACATTTTGATAAAGTTTTTAGCATTCACATATTTTTCTTGTTTATTTTAAGTATTATACTTTGAATTAAGATAAGTGTTTGATGGATTTCCCTAAATGTATATTTGTGAAAGAAATGTATAGCTTGAGAGTGTTTAATGGTTAAGAACATGTGATTTCTTCTAAGAATTTATACATTCAAATATAGAGAGGGTAAGATATGTAGACTTTAGTAGTCAAATTGGTGTAATTCATATTTTTTTTATTATCAAGTAATTGCTTTTAACATCTTACACACACATTACATTATAGGGATTCAATCGATCTCACATAAACAATCATGACTACTCAGTGAATAGAACAACTTCTTGAGAGGGTGTGTTGACCACATTTTTAAGGATTTAAACCTCTTTAATTGTAGTTGTAATAAACCCTTTCTTTCAAGTACTACAAAATGATCCCTCCCCCCTCTCACACACACAAGATTGTGTCATTTGGTCACACTTAATTCACACATTTGCAAGATATAATTGTTCTAATAACCCTTTTAGCTAGAAAAATTAGTTTTTTCCCATCTACTTCAAATTTTAGTTTAAATAAACCAAATAAATACAAAAGATTTCAATGTTTTTTTTCACTTATGCTTTTATAATATTTCACTTAACACAAATTTAATTTAAAAAATTTCAAATTTCAATTTAAATAAACCAAATAAGTACGAAATATTTCAAAGTTTTTTTTCACTTATGTTTTTATAATATTTTAACACAAATTTAATTTTAATTTAAATACGAAATATTTTTAAAAAAAAATCACTTATGTTTTTATAATATTTCATTTAACACAAATTTAATGTTTTTATAATATTTCATTTAACACAAATTTAATTTTAAAAATTTCAATAGTTGTAAGATTGCTAAAATAGCTAACCATCTTATAACTTGTAATGTACATGATCTTTAAAATCATTATGCCATACTTTGGCATTGATAATGTACTATGCACTTACATAAATATCTACATAATGAATTATAAACTATATCATAATAAAAAGTCATAAATACCTTGCCACTCATCAATTATCAATTGTCTCTTAGTATGGTAATTGATAAGCTATTAAGTTATATGTCATGGGTTTGAATATTTAATGACCATGATATATGAGCGCACAACATTTTTTTTCACCTTTTTTCCATTTTGTTTTTCATGTTTTCATTTTATTTGCAGATTTTCATGTCATTTTTTTTGCAGACTAATTATGATTTGTTTGCTTCATTTTGTATTGCAAAGGAGATATATTATATAAAAAAATGTGAGACATTGATTAGAGGTAAACAAATGTTTTTTAAGAATATAAAGTTGATGTAAAAATAGAAAGAAAGGTATTGAGCTAGACACCAAATTGGTGTATGAGATATTCTTGTTTATGGGACAAGGGACTGTATGAGATGTCTTTGTTTGTGGTGTGGGACAAGGGACTTTTTCTGTGCAAGGATTTGACTGCTAAAGACTATAGAGGTATACATACACTATCGCCCTCTGGATTTGAACTTTGAACTTGTAACCTTTTAAAAGGAAACACATGTTCTTAACCATTAAGCCCACCCACACTATATACAACCTTGATTTTGAATGGCTTAATAATAGACCTCACTTTGATATGGAGTGATGTGGTTCTCGTTTTCTTCCATTAATAATTTTCTTAAATTCACTTACATTCTTGATGCCCACCAAATCATTCGAGAGCGTTCATGGGCATTCCACTTCGTAATCAACTTGAATGCCAATTTTTTATTTACACGAACATATCTTTAGACTTTACATTTAAGGATTTCGTTAACTTATTGTTAGCAAAGGAAATCATCATCTCAACCAAGAAGTGTCATTTATAGAATTCTCATGTTTTCTTAAGAGGAATGTCTATACGGAATGCCAGGTTTGCGGGTTGGTGGACTCATGGGGGAATTCACCTCTCCTCTTTCACCTCCGCCAACTTGTCATGCTCTTAGTCCCTCACTTATCCTCTCTTACATTCTCCTATACTTAAATTTTTATCTTAAGTTTCCTCCATTACACTACCAGCCAATAAGAACTTTCCACATATCAACCACTCACTCCTTGACACACGACATTTAATGGATGGTTCCACATGGTAGCTTACCAATGGCGACACACAGTTTTATTGGTTACATGTGGATATTACTGGCCTATCATGAGATGACACATGGACATGCGTGAATGGATGATTCATAAGTGACTTGGCACAAGGTGGAGGTTGATTGGTTGACTTGGCATGCAAAATTATTGTTTTATTCAACAATTTTCTAAGGGCTCGTCCCATGGCTCTCCACAATCTCTCTTTGTTTCTTACTAAGTGTATTACCCACTTAGTATTATAAATGTTGAAGATTCAAACATCCCAATGCATGTGGGATGATGATTTATTCCCAAAAGTCAAATTTCATGAAGAAAATGACGAAATTCATCCAAGGGCCCACATTTGCCCATCAATTTTGATCGACGGTGGTTGAGCGTTAATCTTGCAAAGGCCATAATTTGAGCTCCGAGTGTCGGAATCGCGCAACATTTATACCGTTGGAAACGTATTTCAACGTAGAATATGATGGTACATGTTTCAAGTGATGAAATGTGATATGTTTTTCTTCTAAATTAAAATATTAGTCAGCTTCATTTTTAATGGGTCTGTGTGACAATTGAGCTTCATGAGCTCATATCTTGAGATTTAATCGATGGATTTATGCAAACTTATATCATTGAAAATATAAGACAATGAATATCTCATCAGAAGTGATTTCCATGGATAAAACGTTGATTATCATTCCCATAAAATTAAAGCACAATCCTCATATTTTAAATGGGAAATTAATTAAATTGTGAAAATAAAAGTTTATTTATAAACTTTTATTAAAAAAGAAAAGGGACCCATTTTCAGTATGAGTATATTAATGATGTGAGTTCATTAATGATGACTTAATGAGGCATTAGTTAAAGAGAATGTTTCAATAAGAAACTTGTACGAGAAATTCAAGAGAGAAGAAACCCTAACTACTCAAATAGTTAGAAAATCTCATATTAAAAAGAGAAGAGAGGCTTCATTAAGGGCTCCAATAATCATAATTATCAGAGGGGCAGAGCAGAAGATTAGAGAAATAAGAAGGTACAACCATGAATATATAGCCAAGCTTCTAATCAAGGGAAATAAGTCTCCATCTTCTCCACTCTTTCTATTCTTCTACACCATTTCTCATAGATTTATGCTTGAGTCTATGAGTTGGGCACAAGGCTGAGTTCTTGAGTGTTCTTCTTGTATTCTTTCAAAATATTTTCTTGTATGATCATGGAGTATTTACAACCATATACATGATTGTCAAAGCTTTTGTAAGGAAAAACATCTTTCATGAATAAAACTCCACAAAGAATTGCTTTGGGGTTGATTTCGACTGTATCTTGTAACTTTGAGTTTTAAGTATGATGTGTTTGAGATTGACCAATCAAATTCTCTTTTGATCTTGATAGCAGTTCTCTTTTAAAATTCTTTGAGATGATCAAAATATTCTCTCCTATTTTTCGTGAGGAAGACATGGATGCACTTATATATAAGGTTGTGTGTGTGATGTTGATTACAAAGAAATTCTAATGTTGAAGCCCTCCTTCAATCTTTTCTATTGTTAGAATACTACTTGTTGCATATAAATATCATATCAGGTTATTGAAGAACCATTTTATTTTATAAATTTGAGCAATAAAGATCTAGGATTTGCTACCTAAGCATTCTCATAATCCAAGATATTCAAGATATATCTTTTCTCCAAAGAGGAGTACCACCTCTCTAAAAATGCAGGGGGATTCATATCCTCGTGAGGTTGTCGTTTCAGTCCTAACGAATTCAAGCGTCAAAACCTTCAAAATAACAAGTAAGAAATTTTGGTTTTTTAAATAATTTGTTAAGTCTAACAATGGAGAAAATAAAATGTTATACACCAAGGAAATAAAGTCTCATCATATAATATTCAACCAATGAGAAATCAGATTGTTAAAATTTGATAAATAAGAAAATAAATTAGTTTTTAAAAATAAATGCAAATTTATATCATTTTTTTGCAAAACTTAGAAGATGTTGCAAAAGTGTTGTGAATTAATAAGAGGCCAAAACACATAAACTTACGTTATCATTACAAATTAAAGTGCACAATATAAGGTCCTAGCTCCAAAAAAACACCAACTAATATAGCAAAACAGATCAAGTAATAGGCGGTCAACTAGCGAAGCGAAAGCTAAAGTCCTTAACCTGAGAGAAAAACTAACAAGAAGTTTTAGTCACTAATAACTTAGGAAGGAGGTCACATATTCAACCATTATCATTTGTGTACACATATAATGAAATGTATGTTTTCTTAATATAATATTCCAATATAAGGAATGAAGTTGAGACGAGTCAATTTCGAATAGAAAGATGAACCCAATATTCCTCCACTTTAAGAAAGGTACTTGGGAGTGTAGAAGTGTAAAGTAACATGCTAACGATCTAATTTGATTCCCCACAAAACAATCATGACTTGCCATGTAATCCAATCACCTTATCCTATTTCGGATAAGTTGGAATGAGCATGTGTGTATTCATGTGTGTTTTTAGTAACCATGTTGTTACCACATTTACAATTTTTCTATTTAGCTTTACATTAAATGTTTATCCATGGTTGGGAAAGTCCATATGTCCCTATTCGGGAAGCGATATGCTTGAGTTGAGTTTTGATACACTAACATGTTTTTATTCTCGCATGACATTAGATTAGTTATATGAATGATTGATTAAAGTTGATGAAGTAAATTTAAAATATAAGTAAAATTTTCACTCATATGATTTGAATGAATGGTTGTTAGTTTTGTTATTTGAATTTTATTTTTACATTTTAATAAAGTTGCATTCACATATTTATGTTTACTTTAAGTATTACATTTTGAATTAGGATATGTATTTGATGGATTTTTTTAAATGTATATTTGTGAAAAAAAAAGTATAGCTTGAGAGTGTTTAATGGTTAAAAACATGTGATTTTTTCTAAGAAGTTATACGTTCAAATATAAAGAAGGTAAGATGTGTAGATTTTAGTAGTCAAATTGGTGTAATTCATATTTTTTTATGATTAAGTAATTGTTTTTAACATCGTACACACACACATATTACAATATAGAGATTCAATCGATCTCACATAAACAATCATGACTACTCAACATAATCCCTCCCCCCCTTACACACACAAGATTGTATCATTTGGTCACACTTAATTCACACATTTGCAAGCCGCAATTGTTCTAATAACCCTTTTAGCTAGAAAATTTAGATTTTTTCCCTCTGCTTCAAATTTGAGTTTAAATAAACCAAATAAATGTGAAAGGTTTCAATGTTGTTTTTCACTTATGTTTTTATAATATTTTACTTAACATAAATTTAATTTAAAAAATTTGCTTAGTTAAATTTTGTAAGATTGCTAAAATAGCTAACCATCTTATAGCTTGTAATGTACATGATCTTTAAAATAATTATGTCATACTTCGACATTGATAATGTACATGATCTTTAAAATAATTATGCCATACTTCAACATTGATAATGTACATGATCTTTAAAATAATTATGTCATATTGTGCAAAGAGACATATTAGATGAAAAAATGTGAGACATTGATTAGATGCAAACAAATGTTCTTTAAGAATACAAAGTCGATGCCAACATAGAAAGAAAGACATTCACCTAGACACCAAATTGGTGTATGAGACATCCTTGTTTGTGGGACAAGGAATTGTATGTAATGTCTTTGTTTATAGTGTGGGACAAGAGACTCCTTCCGTGTAAGGATTTCACTACTAAAATCTATAGAAGTATACATACATTACCCCCTCTAAATTTAAACGTGTAATAGGAGGAAACACGTATTCTTAACTATTAGATCCACTCACACTATATATTACCTTGATTTGAATTGCTTAATAATAAACCTCACTTTGATATGAAGTGATGTGGTTTCCATTATTAATCTTACATTCTCTATGCCCAAAAACTCATTATTGAAGTGTGTTCATGGGCGCTCCACTTCGTAATCAACTTGAATGCCAATTTTTTATTTACAGAAACATATCTTTAGACTTTACATTTAAGGATTTCGTTGACTTATTGTTACAAAAGGAAATCATCATCCCAACCAACAAGTGGCATTTATAGAATTCTCATGTTTTCTTAACATAATTCCTCAAGAGGAATGTCTATACGAAATGCACGCGCGACAAGTTGATATAAGACTCAATATGTTCTTGCACTTTCTCCACGAGTGAGTACGACTTTTATTGGCCGTCCAATTCACCGCCAAGTAGATATGAGCCGTACGATCCCTATCCCACATGGCCTCCAACTGGCCATGTCATCGGCTTAAATCCGTTTTCTCCACATCCAGATGTGCATTCCGCGCTGACGTCACGCAGGCATCGCAAAGTCCTGGCCATGTTACTGCCATCTCCGTTATGTCTGAGGGGATCTTCGTCACTTGAGGAGGCCCAACCGCACAGATTGTTAACGGAATCTAACGGAGCTTATAGTAATTAATGGCCGTAGGCTAAAGATTCTATGTACGTAATGATGATTTTTTGGGGGATATTTGTCCAAAATCCGGCAATAAATTGTTGGATTCGTAGATTTGAGTGATTATTTCTGTAAAATCCGAGTGCCCTAGGAGTTTTTCAGCATGTTGAATCCATTTATGCATTCAAAAATGGATTTTGAATAACAAAAGATAGTGATTTGTGTAAATTTATATGGCCAGATTCCAGCGAAAAAAGTCATCTCGTAGAACAACTGGCCAACACCTAATTAATGGGGCCACTTATTGGATAATGTTCAAAACAGGGGTGTCTTACGGACTTATTAAAATTACCCCTATTTATAGATTTTTCCATATCCTTCTCTTATTTCTCTAAATAACCCCATAGTGATAAATCAATTTTAATTACGCTGAAGGCGTTCCGACTTTTCGTCGTCTATCTGCATCATATTAAGAAGTGACACGTGTTTTTTAACAATATCTCTGCCTTCGATTTGAAGAAACACATAAAGCGCTGCCAACGGTCGGATTATGTGCCATGTCATCGGTCTGTTGCCGAAGTTTTCGATATGACGGTCGACAGGGCATCTAGGGCCTTCGCTGTAATCGCTTGCATGAGAGAGAGAGAGGGGGGTTTTGGGGGGCGTCTGTTCACCGTTAGGTTTGAGGTTCTTCGTCACTTGCCGTCAAGTTTGTTGTCAATCTTCATCGTCCAGGCTCTGGTTTGAGTATTGGCGTCGAGATAGCCAAGAAGAAGTGGAAGCCCAAGATTACGGGTGTTTCAGAGCAAAGTGAGCCTCTTTACTAAGGTGTTTTGTGTGGTTACGACGGAAATTTGGTGCAGATTCATGTAAGAATCGCTCAGAGCGGCTTTATCTTGTAAATTTTGAAGCGTTTGTTTTTGTTTCATATTTCAATGGAGAAAAATTGAGCATTTTTGTGTAAGAATCGCTCAAAACGATTTTATCTTGTAAATTACAGAGCAGTTGTCGTTGCTTCTTTCTTTCGATGGAAAAAAAACTAATTGTTGTTGTATAAATTTTGGCACAGATTCATGCAAGAGACTATTATAATGATTTCTTTATTGAAAATTTGAAGCTTCTGCCCCCTGAGGTTGGATTCTGCAGTTCTGATGGACTCGAACCATGGAAAAGCTTATGCTTGCTTAGTATGGTTTCAGGATGAAGTGATTTAGTTGGGAAAAACAGTGTATTCTTTTGTTTGAGTCGGTGGATTTGAACTTGTTGTGGAAGCTTAAATCGTAAGAAAGATGGAAAAATCATGGGAAAAGGCAGTTAAGGCTACCAGGGGTGGGCATAACCCTTCAAAAATTGTTTCTTTAACATTGGACGACGCTCTCAAAGGTACATCATGCAGGTTGCCTCTGACAGCTTTGTTTGAGCAATTTCCACAACTCCAGCAACTGTTGTTAGCCAACGCTGGCCTGACTTCTCTGGAATGGTTTCCATCCTTGCCTCATTTAAAGCATCTCATTCTTAGTGACAACAGGATCTCCCGCAGTCTTGAGCATCCGGTGCAAGCGAGGCTTAAATCCTTGGAGGATCTCGATTTGTCAAATAATAGAATACATGTATTGGAGGATAAGAGTTGTTTAGACCATCTACTTACATCTTTGAAGCCACTATTTATACGTGAATATGGAGTTATTGAGCTTTTACTTAATTTTAAAGGGGTTTTTGTATTATGGGAAAATTTGCCTGAAAATGTTTTTTTGGGTGTGTTGGTAACCCTGGTTGGGATGGTCTTGAACAAGGAAGAGAGGGTTATTGATGTATCATTTTATCTTGATGACGGTACAGGAAGAATGGAAGTGAAACGATGTCCTTGCCGACGTTGAATGTGCGGTCGAAAGTTATAGAAACGCTTTGGAAATGTCAGAAACTGTAAAAATCACTTTCCAACCAGTTATGGGTTGGTAAATACGAGCATTTCAAGCCTTAATTTTTGCTTTAAAGTAAAATTAGTATCCTCCTTTAACCTTTAATGATATTGGCACCAGTAGTTTTGTAAACGGACAATACCGGGGTTTGGCAGCTTGAAGGCTCGAGGTGTGTTTTTAACCATTGTTTGGTGAGGTGCGTTTTTAACCATTGTTTGGTGCTTTTTTGACCATTGCTTTTATTTATTAATTTTTGTTTATGTAACTAAAGAAGGAAGTTCTTCGTTCCTAAGCGTCTAATGTTAGATAGAGCATAGATAAATTGTGTTTTTTTCTGAGCTTCAAGGCAGTTGTATGCCATTAACAGTAGGAATCTCATACATTTTTGCAGCTTAACATCACTTACAGACCGTAGTCTTCATTGTTTAGGTAACATTTTCGGCACCGACAATCATGATTCTTTCGCCTTTAAATTTACTACATTTGGTCGTACTTTGGTTAAATACTTGCATTTTGTTGCTCAGCGGAGCTTGTCGACCTTATTTTTTACTTTAAAGTACAATTTGTAGGACTCACATTTTTTCCAATTTTTAGATTTATGTCTTTGAGGGTAGAAAGTATTTTCCTCTGTAATCTTTAATCTTCTCAGAGCATTAATTCGTTGCATTTTTAATAGCTAACTTATTTCCATTTAAATCATGCCTTCTTCTTCATTGATCTTTGGCAACTTTGTTGTTTCGTAGTTACTCTCTGAAACTCTAACTTGGAAAACCTTGTGGGATCTGAACGACTATCTTGTAGAAGAAGTGGAACTATTGTGGATCAAGTTTGAGTAAACCTCTTTACTTTATTTTAAGAAAACCGAGAGTTAATTGTATAATTTGTAAAATAGATGTGAGGGCCATTGATGAAATCCTGAGTAGAAAGAAACTATGAAATATAGAATAGAGGTAGGGTTTTGGAACAGTCTCTGATGGACAGACTACTTTTAAAATACTCTTCATCGATCTTGGTTGGACTGCTCTTGGTTTTGAATCTCTCTTTAACACATGGCTTTATAGACACTCAAGATGGTAATCTTTTAGTGATATTTGTGGTAGCTTTGTTTCTAATATGTATATCTCTCCCAATTTTTTCATCCTTGAGAGGAAACGTGTTATGATGACATTTTATGACTAATTACTTCATAAGATCTGTTCAGTTTATACTAGAATAATATTTAAGACCTTTTGCGTAGGAAACTGTCAAATATTAGAAATTGGAACATGAATGTTGATGGTTGTAGGCTTGTTTGTTTTGTAGTGTTTGCAATAAATTTTCTATACACAAGCCTGGGATTACCTCCTCTTGCAGGATGGGTTCAAAGTGCAGGTGATCCTTGTGGTGAGAATTGGCAGGGTGTTCAATGTGTGGGGCCTAACATCACTGGAATGTATGTCCGAGGCCAGATCCTATAGATGCAATAGTACTAAATTTTATTCAACGATTAATTGGTCATATGTTTATGGTCTTTTTAACCTTGTCATTCTTAAGTAAGGAGCCAGATAGATTTTAGTCTTTCTGTATGCTTTTTATGGACTTTGCACTGATATTGACACTGGATAATCAGTGTTATTCTTGACTTAAATATTGGAGGACAATTGGGTTATGCATTGGAAAACTTCACAGCTTTAATAACTCTGTAAGTAGCAAGATGAAACCTTCAAATTAGTCAAATGATTTAGTGTGCAATCCTTTCCTTGAAACTTAACGAGAAAGAATGCTTGTTTAAAAAAAACAGAAGATGAGTTTATACTAGATTGCAAGGTTGACTGCCACTATTGTGATATAATGCAGTGATCTTATCGGTAATCATATCGAAGATGTCATTCCTTTTCAACTTCCACCTCACTTATTATGTAGTTGTCACCCAATCTAGTCAATCAGAATAATTTATTGTACTTTTATTTGATTGTTTTTCATGCCTCCCGTCACAAGATCGAACCCTGTCTGGTGTTTTTTTTTTAATTATAATTATTAACTATGGGCTCATCCTTGTGATATATGTAAAGTGTCTAGGCGGAGGTGGTGGTTGTGCCCACTTTGGTGGGCATGGATAGATCTCATCCCCAATGCCCTCCATACTACAGGTTTTTATGCCAGCGTATGTTGTACACCTGCGGGTTGTACCTTCGCACTTGCGGGTTAGACTATAATACTGGTGTCATGTGCTAATGCTAATTGTATCATGATGTTGACGTTATAGTGCCCATACCTGTCGTCATATAACATTGTGATATTGGTTGTAGAGAAGATGATAGAGGAGATGATAGTTAGCTTGCTACCACTTTGGTGGTCTGGTTTTTGGATATACTCGTTAAGAGTTTGGAATGGTCATGGAATTCAAATAATTTTAATTTTGTTTATGTTTTCACAGAGAGATAACTACTATTAAGATCCTTCACCAAGATCAGTCAGAGACAATGGAGATGAGCTACACATGTTAACTTTGCAATAAACTTGACAATATAGAACTAACTTTTTATATTTTTTTAATGATGTTGTCGTTGATGGTGTCTATTCTGCCAAATTTGTCCAGGACTTTCTCCTAGCCCCATATTGAATAAATGGCTTGCTTATGCAATGAGACGGCCCACTTGAAAAAGTGAGACAACCCACAATAAGTGAACATTTGTTGGCATATATTGAATTCCATCCAACAAAGAAGGAGTCCTCTGAAGTAAGAATAGTCTTCTATATATTCGTTGTCACTGTTTTTCTTATGCTCGCCTAAGGAGGAAGGAACAAACTAGAAGACAAGGTCACCTCATATTTTCTCCTAGAGAAGTCGTGAAATAGAGAAATCCCACACCGATTTCATTTCCCTGTATTTTCTAACTGCCTCTCTATTACCTCTCTGAGTTAGAAGAGTTGCATGTATGCAAACATGGGTATATTTGGAGGAATTTTACACACATGGATATGTGAATCTGAAGAGAAGACGGAGTTGGAGAATTGTACCAAGTTTTGGCTAAACCAGAGCATCCGTGGAAGACAAATTAGTTGAATAAATATGAGAAGGATCTAAGGAATCATGGCAACTGAAAAATACAACAACCTTATGCTAAGGGTTTTTTATTAAACTATATCACTGAGTCTATGTTCTGCCTACAACCCCAAGGTATTCCTTCACCTGAGGTTCTATTTTTTAATCCATGTTTACAGGTTGCGTCCCATTTTTTTTCACAAAGCAATCCACTTACACATGGTACAAATGGTATTTTCGCCATAATCCAAGATCGTATTCGGTTTAGATTTGACAAGAGAGTGTGAACGCCTTAGAAATTTGGGCATCGAGCACTTAAACAAAACATCAAGTACTGGAGCTCAGAAACATCGCCCAGGACCACCAGAGTCCATGAATCGATTGATCAATAATGTAGGTCAGGATTTATATTTTCTCTTTAAAAAATCGTTGCAATGAAGTTGAAGTTGATTTTGTGTATTTATTCGTATTTATAATGTCTGTCAGTATGGAAGTATATATTCTGGAATAAAAGATTATTATGGTGACAAGTCCCCCGTGTAGTAGAGGGTAGAAACCAATGCAGTTCATAAACCAAAATGTCAACACATATTATCCTTCTAAACCCTAAACAATTCAGAACAGATTTATCGTTCTAAACCTTGAAAATCTCCACACATAGTTATCCTTCCAAACCATACAAATCCCAGCACAGACTTATCCTCTTCCCAAAGTGTTTTTGATCTCGTGATTTGCATATGTCAAAACCATAAACACTATTGTGTGGCTTATGTTGTTGAGTGCGCTTATAGTGGATTGAATGTAGTTCTCAAATCGATATATGGGCTTAGGAGCTTCTGTAGATGTAGCATACCCGACCTCCTATATGGTCATGTCGAGGGGATGGGGTACTTTATTCGCACTACTGATGCATACTAAGGGAGAATAAATGCAATCAATGAGAATTAATTTAACTATAACCAAATAAAACAAAATGACGTAGATATATACCAACAACCCTTCAGTGCATTCTAGAATGATTCCTAAGCATAACAATCTTGCAAAATTACTCATTTCCATCAAAGAACTCCTATATGGTCATGTCGAGGGGATGGGGTACTTAAGGAACACTAACTGCACTACTGTTGTGAGGGAAATCTCCCTACGGACTAGCAAATAGAGTTCAGACATTGCATGCAGATATGACCGAAGAGAAACTACTTTCTACCTTCATCCCTAGATTTAAATCTCCTTTTCTTAGTAAATGCATGGAAAGATCAACCTACCTCGTTCCCGGCGTTTGATGTCGATCCTCCGTTGTACTTGATTACTTGTTCGCAATACTCCTTCCAAAGATGACCTGCATCCAAGACAAGCAACAACTACGCATGCATCCTACTTATATACTAACGGGTTAGAAATCCAAACATATACTAATCAAACTATAAAAGTTCATGAATTGGGATGGGAAAAGCATTTTCTTTATTACTTTGAATGAGTCAACTT
>ML784468.1:594251-624572 GCA_009831015.1 Picea engelmannii | reverse complement strand
GAGATCTTGTTTTGGCCCTTTGCCGACTAATTTGATCTTCTCCATATTGTCTTTTTTATTCTTAGATTGGTTTGATTGCCTCTTTATGTCATCATGATCACCTTGATTGACTGAATTTTCTTGAATTTTTGAGTTTCTGGGAACTTTTTTGAGCTTTTGTAGTAGAGAGATCCCCTTCCCTTACTAGCAGAGTGCCAACACTCCTTGGTGGCTTTACACAGAGTGTTGGAGAGCTCTGGTACCCCTTACACCAGAGCGTTATCCCATATGCAGTGAAAAAACTTCTAGTTTTTCAATTTTCTGGGTTCAGTTTTTGCCTTTTACATTTGCTCAGGGTCTCATACTCTCAGTCCATCTTGGTATTGGCCTTCAATACCCTGATTTCTAAGGATTCATCCTCTTTTGTTTGGATTTTTTGACATTTGTCCTTACTTTGCAATAACTATTTGTCCTTCATGATTTGGAGTCTTTTTGTCGCTTTCTTCTCGTTTATCTAAGTGAGTGAAAACTTTGTAAGGAGTTTCAAAGGTCTTTTGTACTTTTCTTTCTAATATTTGAGTCATCTTGTCCAAGCTCTTTCTCCTTCCTTTTGAGTTTTTGGCTTTCTGTTTCTTGTTTGATCATAACAAGGGTGTCTTTTGGTTTATGTGAAGTTTTCTTCCAGATTGCTTAAATCTCACAACTCTTCAAGTCCGATTAGCATAGGAAGCTTTACATCTACTGGTTATCAGTCACATATAAACATTTTAACATTGCATTGGATTCCTTATTGAAGACTATTGCATGAGTTCATTGTATCTTAGTGTTTGAAAGTGAAAGGAAAATCCTTCTCCTTTTCTTAATTAGACATTCATTGAAAGAAAATATTTCTTATCATTTCTTATGCATGTTTTGGGAACTCAGTCATAATATCATCAGTCTTCACTCTCATACACCTCTGATTAAACAACATCCACTAAAATCAACACTTAACTAAAATTTATCAGACTTTTTACATCTTTGTTAGCAAACCTACATTAGTTTAAGGTGTAGGACTTTGGAATAGGTTGAAAAGATAACTTTCCAAAGCTATCAAACAAACTTAGCATCTTACGATAGGGAGAGCAAATCCAATTGTCGTATAGGCTTTCTGGGATCCCCCTCTCACACAGGGGTTATGCACGAGGTCACATTCGGGTGAGTTACGAAGATTATCCCTCCATGGTTCAACTGTTTGTAGTGGTCGGATCGTATATTGGGGATCACTTGAGGGTATACCCACAATTATGTGTGGGAGCCTCTCAAGTTGATTTCAGACTTGTTATCCTGCCCATACGTTCGAATCGGTCGATCAACTATACCCGCCCAGGGGTTGGCTGTGAATTGGTGACCTTAGTAGCCATAATATTTAGGGTCCCACACAAGATGACGGTGAAGGGAAGTCTCACTGTACCTGGAACAGATGTTGGTCAAACTCACTCGGGCTCCTTCGAGGGTAAATCCACAATTACTACGTGGAAGCTTGCACCAAGGCATAAGTCCGTTAAGAAGGTCGCCAACGTAACTGATCCACCCACTCTATCCCCACCTCTTCCTATTCTGATCTCATGACGTTGGATTTCATCATCAACTAGTGGTTTCATTGTGGGAAGGTTTGTTTGATTGTTTTCTTCTCAAATTCATAGCGTGTGTTGGTTGTGTTACTTAGTGGACCTTAGGTCGAGTCAGTGTTAATGGCATCCAATCCTAAGAGTACCAATGGACGAACCCCTTCTCCTGGGGAACCTTATACCTTTCCTTCTTTTGGAAACTTTGGTCCTCCATACATTGTCACACTGAGTCTTCCGGGCCTCACCATCAGATTGTTGGTTTGGTTGTTCCCCACTCCGGTGATCTCAAATACTCCCAATGTTTCAACTACACCTAATACTTTATATGTCAGTACACCACCCACACATCAACCTCATGTTGACTTTTTCCTTCTTCGCCCATTAAGTCTCCTTCCCTTTCTCCTTCTTTGTCTAGTGAAAGATCTAAAGCAAGTAGTCAGGTTGATCAAAAGAATAAGAAATGGAAAGAGAAGAAGAAGAAGAGACCAAAAAGGACCAAGGCTCCAACAACATCAGATGTTGAATCCCAACAACTAGCTATTGTTAATAGTACTGGGAGTGTTGATGAGGTCAACAAGATTAAAATGAAGAATCTAAAACCCAAATTCCCTTGCAGTCTTTGTAAGGGTGACCACTTTCTGAGGGATTGCCCTAGTATTTCCAAGGTCTTAGAAATGTGGTCCTCCACGTCATCAACCTCTGCCAGTCATGTCAATGATACCTCATCAACTAGTGATGTTAAGGTTGGTAAGAATAAGACAACTGTCAAATTCCCTTGCATGTTATGCAAAGGTGATCATTATTCTCACCTTTGTCCTCGTATGGATGTGGCTTTTTCTCTTTTGGAAAAAATTCAACTTCCAAAAGGTTATCATAATATTTCTCCCAACCCACCGTTAGTTGATGGATTGATCAATCTGGTTCCATCCCCGGTCAATCCGATTGATCAGGTGGTCAATCTAGTTTCATCCTCGGTTGAACCACTCACCAAAGTAGCTGATCTAGTTCCATCATCGATCATCCCTACTCTTCATCAAAAGAGTGTAACCTAAGTAGTCGATCTATTTTCATCCTTATTCGACCCCACTCTCCCGTTAGAGAGTGACACCAAAGCGGTCGATCCGTTTCCACCCGTCGACCCCATTCTCCCCTTGGAGAATGAAACCCAAGTGGTCAATCTGGTTCTGTCATCGGTCGATCCCACTCCTCCTTTGATGAGTGCCAAAGTGGTTGATCCAGTCCCTTCCTTGGTCAGTCCCACTCTTCCTCTGAAGAGTGCCTGCGTGGTCGATTCAATCCCATCATCGATCGATCCTACTCTCCCTCTAGAGAGTAAACCTGATACTTCCCACGTTTTTCTTGTTGATACAGAATCTACCATGTTGGGGGGAATTACTCATTCTCCCACGAAACCCCCTCTAAGTAATGAGGCCATCCTTTTTGATTGGGGTGTGCTAACAGGACCTCATCTTCCCTCTCACATTCCTTTCTAGATTACAGTACAGGTTTGTGGTCGGGACGTTCCTCAAATGTTGATAGATGAAGGTGTGTCCATTAGTATTTTATCCTTTGTTGCTTGGCACGCTTTGGGTTGTCCTCAACTTGCGCTGATTACATAGAATCTGTTAGCTTTTAATAGAATAACTAGTCAACCTTTAGGGACCCTTCCTCAGTTTCTGGTAACTTTGGGAGGGAAAACTATCTTTATTGATGTCATGGTAGTCCGAGACCCCTTGGATTTCTCTTTACTCCTTGGGCGGGACTATTTCTATTCCATGAAAGCTATTGTGTCCACTCTTTTTTCGTGTGATATATTTCCCACAGATGCAATAATGGTGACTATTAGTCAACTTTCATTCATCGGTCCTGACTGGATTACCTCCCTGAATGGTTCTTATATGGCGACAGTATCTCCCCCGCCACATGTCAATTATGTGGCATTATCTCCCATGACTTCAACTTCAGACAATTTGGATCTGGTAGTTGACATGGTGATCTCTTTGGTAGGGTTATTGGAGCCTGATATCCTTACCCCTGGGGAGACCCTCGACATGTGTTCCTTCTAGAGTGATTTTCTTCCATCCATTGAAGATCTCTTGGAAGCCATGACCAAGTTTTGTCTCTTGACATGGTGTCCTTTCAGTGCGTTATTCTCTTGGAAGCCATGATCAAGAAGAGTCAACGAGAATAGTTTTTATCTCTGTGGCAAGCTCGTTAAATAATGAAACAGAGGTCATGAGCATAGTTTTTCTCTCTGTGGCAAGCTCGTTAAACAATGGAACAGAGGTCACAAGCACAGTTTCTCTTCTCTGTAGCAAGCTCGTTAAAAAATGAAATAGAAGCTTTGAGCGTAGTTTTCCTCTCTGTAGGAAGATCGTTAAAAAATGAAATAGCAATCTGGGAATTGAACCCGGAGCCCTGAGCATAGTTCTTTTTCTGTAGCAAGCTCGTTAAAAAATGAAACAACAATCTGGGAATTGAACCTGAAGCCCTGATCATAGTTCTTTTTCTGTGTCAAGCTCGTTAAAAAATGAAACCGTCACCTCTCTTGAACCTTCTTTTCATTCACTCTTATCTTCTTTCTCCATCTAGTAGAGAAATTTCTGACAACCTCAATGTTAATGAATGAATTGAAGCTTGGAGGGCATGTCTCCAACCTTTGATGATCATTCTGGAGTTAAGCCACTAGCTTTCAAGCTGGGGGCATACCAAGCTTGGTCTTTGTTCTTTCTCGTGCTTGAAAAACATGAGAATGTAACTAAGTAGACTTTTATCACTTTTTCGGACTCACAAGGATATGAAAAAGGAACCCTTTGGAGTCGTCTTTAAGTTCTTTTCAGAGTCTCTAAACATGAAAATATTGTTGAGTGATCTTGCTTCCTTTCCCACTCGTTAAAAGGTTTGAAAGGGCGTCTTTTGAGTGATAATTTATCTCTTTTGTGGCCTCGCGAGACTAACATTATGAAAAAGGACAACATTGGAGTCATCTTTAAGTTCTTTTCAGACTCTCTAAATGTGAAAAAAAACTGAGTTTACCTTCTCTGGACTCGTTAAACAATCATACATTGAAGGGCCCATATGGGACCGAACCCTTACTTCTTCCAGTTTGTTAAATAAAGGAAGAGGGACTTACCGAGGTGAGTCATATCGAGCATGTGTTACCCTCCTCGAGCTCGTTAAATTAAAAAGAGGTACTCATCTATCTGGCTGGGGGGGAAATTGAAAGAAGCAAGCCAATCGATTTTTGAGAACACCACCAGTAACTCTTACGGTCGCCCTTGAACACGACACTTTGTCTTTGGATGCATTTTAATCCGTTGAACCTATGCACTGAGCCAATCCTCTGAGTTTATTTTACTCCTTTGGGTCACCTGACGAAAGTCACAGCATCCACTGCATCATCAAAGTTTTCGTCCATGTCAAGTTTTTGTTGTTGTGCCTCAGTGTTCAAGGGAAGTATCTGCCTTGAGAGTCAACCATCACAAATATCTTGTTTCGATACCTGTTTCAGTCCATGTTCATTTGATTCACCAATTACATCCCTGTGTCAGTTTCATGTCATTGATGGGGGATACATCAAGGCCCTCCTTCGACGAGTCTATTCCTGTCGACTTCAGCACATTATCCAAGAACTAGACTTAGAAACCAGTTAGTACCTTGGGACCTGCATGCCTCAATGGCAGGCCTCCTCATGTCCGACAGTGGGTTTACATAATTGACCTCTGATCGGATGATTCCATGGATGTTCGACTTCATCTCATCTATTCACATTCATTGGAATGTACTAGAGTACCTTGGGAATCATTGACATCAATGGTGATCTCCCTCGTGCTTATTAACGGTTTACATTATTGACTAGTAATCAAGTGGTTTCTGCCATGTTCGACATCAGGACATCTATTCACATGGTTAGATTCATACTACATTGGGATTGGTAAGAAGACCCTGGGTTGATTCATCACTCCTATATGTACTTTGCCCAAGTTGCGAAGGAGTTCTTTTGAACTATGACACATACACTATTACATAGATCCACTTTGTATTGGTCGTGGCTATGTCTTGTCATCTCGTAGATCCACTGTGTATTCTTCGTGGCTACGATCAGTTTAGGTCATAGGAGTATAGATTCACATTGTATCTATAGTGGCTATACCATTTTGTCAATATAATTATGGATCCATAGTGTATTTTATGGCGGCCATACCTAAAAAATTTTTATCACTCAAGCATAGGTATGTCTGCCTTGGGTTTGAAACATGTAATAATATTTGTTTGATGGTTGTGTGCATCTTTTTCCGATCTCTCTGCATCCATACCCTTGCTCGAAAAAGTCTACAAAGTACTTAAGTCATCATCGTCTTCTAACTTCATACTTTGGGGGGCAATCTATTACACCTCAAAATTACTCACTTTGATAGTGTCACAAGTGTCGTCATTACAAGTGTTGTAAGTGTCGCATCTTGTCCACAAGTGTCACAAACATCATACTACCATATTACATATGTCATGCCTCTAATGACATCATAAAGACACTTAAGAGACCTCAAAGGTTAGTTTGGAAGAAGAGAAATCACTTGACAAGAGGTACAAGCCTTTTGCCATTGGAAAAAACAATAAAAAAACTGAATTTGGGAGAGGAGCGCTCCCCTACCCACTGTCAGGGAGTGTTGGCGCTCCCTGAGCCTCTTTGGGGGAGTGTTTGAGCGCCCTATGCACCCTTATGGGGGAGCGCTACCCTTTTTTTGAGAAAATTTTGTGTTTGTTGAGGCAAATCAGGGAAGAATCCCTCAATTCTTGAAGGTGGTTGCATTCGAATATATGGTCAAGGCATGATCTTAGGGAAGATCCTCAACTGAAGGAGAGGAATCCTCAACTCATCCCAAATATATCTCAAGTGGTTGGACCTCTCCAAGGTTATATAAGGAGGCCTTCTCATGGTGAAAGGTACAATGGAGATTGAGAATTACATCAAACTTATGATCTCATGAGTGAGATGTCATCAAAGCAATCAGTGGAGATTATTTGAGCAAAGGGGTTAGACAAGGAGAACTAGAAGAAGTTGTTGCACCTTCATTCAAAGGATTGTAAGTACTTTTACTTGTTCTCATTAATAATCAATGCTTGGCCTGTTTCTTTCAAACTTGTGCTTGTTCCACATGATTTTGTCTGCAGTAGATGGATCTATGTTTGAGCTAATCTTAGTAGAGTAGGAAGTCTTGTGTACCTTTGTTTTTTTTACAGTACCTATCAGAGAGCTCAGGATCGAAGCTCAGCCTGGACTTTGCAAGGAAAAACGTCGCTAATAAGGTACATATCTTTCTCCTTCTCTTTCATTTATTAGCTTGATTAGATTTAAAAGGAAGTCAATGTCCATGTTAAGCACTTTTCTGTCTTGGCCTTAGGAGTCTAGAGACCAAGAGGGAATCCACTTGTCCGCAGGGGGATTCACCTACAACAGTCTAACAGGGCCCCATTGGAATCTCTGCCCACTTCTCTATGGGCCTTACACTATCACCAAGGCTATGGGTAGCAATGCTTTTGAGCTCAACACTCCACCCTTCCTTGGCCTGCACCCAATGTTCAATGTGGACCTCCTTCGACCATATTTTCCACCATTATTGGACACCTTAGAGATCGCATAACAACTGACACCAATAGAGCTCAACCCTAACTGCATGAAACAAGCATCCATTGATCAGATAGTGGAAACACAGGTCAAAGGCACTCGCCATCAGAGTATCCAACTTTATCGGGTTGTCAAGGTAGGGAAACTCCTACACCAAGGAAAGTGGCTCACTCGATGCCAAATCCAACAGAAGTTTCCTCACCTAATGGGGGAACTCAACGCAATGGATACCATTTCTTCCTAAGGGGGGAGGATTGATCCAGGTGGATATTGGTGGCCACCCACCTATTCCAGCTAGCTCCTCTTATCCATTTTCAGTTTAGCACATTCTTTTGTACTTCTTTGTAATTGTGGCTTCTACACTTCTGGGGTTGTATGAAGCCCTACACATCTTCCAGGTGGATACTAGTGGCCTTTCACCTAATCCAACTGGCTCAGTTTATATGTTTTCATGTCAACACATCTTGTTGTACTTCCAGGGCCGTTTTGGAGCCCTAAACATTGTTTTTTTGGCTCGCCGTAGTCAAACTGTAGACGAAGTCAGAGTTTGATGGTGTAATGTGTATTTCGCTGAAAGACCTTTCCAACGGGTTATCATGCACCTAAAATGGAGTTTGTATGAAAACGTTACGACCCCAGGAAGTTGAGGTACCAACTTACCCATAAGGGCCCACATGACTTTTGGTGTTTCACCTCCTAGGGTTAGGTTTTTGGGTGTCTAGGGTTTTGACATTCATGAGTAATATCCAAAAGGCCTTTGGAGCCTCATTGTAATCATTCTGCTAAGACGGATGCACATAGCAACCACATATCTTCTCAGAGATAACTACCACCATTCGAGCAAGTGTTTCAGTTCTGCAGTTTTACAGTTTCAACCTATTTCATTTATTCAATAGAAGATATTGTTCATTGGATATCTGTGTTGTTCTTCATATCTCTATGTTTATTGTATTCAGTCTATTAATCAGTTCATTCCGCTCCTAAATCCATATCAAATAACTCAAATCGTGAAGTAATTAGGCGATCTCTAAGAATTAATGACGTTAAATGCATGACAATGCCTTTGCTTATCTTTAATGGTTGAGTTTATGCGTCGAAGTGAGTATTGACAGTTGCACGACATTGTTTACTATAGCGCGCAATGATTTTATCGGGGTTGGGTGATATTAAGTTTTAATGCTTAACCAATCACAACGTTGTTCCCACTATAGGTTATGTCACTTTTGTACATGAAGAATGACATGGTATTCCACCATGGAATTAAGGAATCTAATCTGTTGGTCTCTAGTTTGTGAGCGATTTGATTAATGTGTTGAGCGCCCCACTCTAACTACCGAGAGTCTAGAGTAAAAGTTTTAAAATTGACGGTGGATATTAAATGATTCCTACTGATCGGAAGGTTGAGATTGTGTGTAGAGGAACTTCGTCAGGCGTCATGTGAAAACAATAGTGACATGGTATTCCAACATGGCAAGAGTCCCCACGTGGCATTGTCTCATTTGCTTAGTGGATGATTTGATGTGTCAATGCCCCCAATAGTGTGTTAAACAAAACAATGAAATCACAACTACAATCTGTTGGATCCTACGATCGGAAAACCCCTAATGCTCGTGATATCCAGTTCATCATCGTCGAGTGAACAAAGTGTTTATACTAATTAACCAATACTACCAACTGACCAATGGTCGATGGGCTCATCAGCGTTGGGTGGATTCTAGCATTTCTCAAAGGGACATAATAACAAAGGCAAAAAATATCTATCAAATGATGGCATTGTGATCAAGGTGTGACGTGGTAGCCCAAATTTATAGTATAAAAGATGACATGGTGGTGCCAAGTGACTGATGACGTGGTAAGAGTGGATTTCTTCATTATAACATGGAATGTATGATTGATGACATGGAAACCATACTATTTCCACATGGCATCCACGAGTTATCCTGAGACCTTGTGGATGGTTCCTTTTTTTGTGGTTACGAATGGTCAGGATCTAAACTATTTCGAATTGGATGGTGGATGTTAAGGGACCTCGAATTATTTTCTTACGTGAGATTGGTGGGATTTTTTAGGCTTCAAACTTCATTGACGGTTGCATTGGGCAACGCGAGGAAGGACCCACTAGCATGTTAATTGTTATGAGAAAGGACTGACGCCCAATGGAGTAATCGACCATCGGGCGAAAACAATACACTTTGCGACTTATTGAAAACTCCCTTCTTTTTACTGACCCGACGCCCCTATTGGTTCAAATCAGTGAACGAGTGTTTTGTTCGAAAATTTAAGCACTGAGACTTGGATCATTTAACCATATTTATCTGAAAATGTCTGTGCTTACTTGAAAATTAAGAAGGTTGATTTACTTAGCTCCACCCATCGAAGGAAATCATGTTTATAAAACAAAAAATTGATATAAAAAAAAACCAAAATTCATGAAACCATCAAGATGTAACGAAATTTAAAACAAGAAAATTAAAGGTGGTACCCCAAAATTTGCAGAAAATTTGAGGGTGTGTTGAGTGCTCCAGAATGTCCTAATCATACATAGATAAATTCCTAGTAATAAATTCTCCATGTGCTCTTGTCGGCTCAAGTTTTCCAATAGCTTTGAGCATATTCTAGTGGGAAACGATGTTCCCTTGCCAATTTCTATTGACAACATCTAACCTTGAAATGGAAACGATTATATTAAGAAGTAAATTTCCAACTAATGGGTACCCTAATACTTTAGCAAAAATCCCAAGGACTAGCCAATCTTTTATGCAATCTGCAAAAACCCATGTGTACAATTTAAAGATGTAACTCCAAGTCTTAACAAACTCAATCATGAATAAGCTTACTCACTTTTATCAAATAATTCTTGAGCCAAAAGAAGTAATCCCCTCCATGATCACACTTAAAGCATTGATATCACAATTGAGTCATTTGAAAAGCAATAATCTTTGTCTAGAATTAATACCAACTTAGATTTAAAATTGTCACCTCCCACCTTCCTCATCCCCTGTATAGATTGCTATGAACTTCTTTCATTCCTTAATCACCAATAAATATGTTAGGAAAGGAAAGATAAGGTGTACTTTTCTTTCACCTTACTAGGTCACACCTACATCTCTGACCCTCGGGAATACACTCACTTTGATATGTGTTAATCTAGTTTTTCCATAATCATGCACTAAAATTTTCCAATCTCCATCAACTCACTATGGAACCTGAATAAGGGTTCCACTCCAAATCTGCCTACCATTTTTTAATTTATATGCATATCATTAGACTGTGCATTTAATGACTTCACTGGCATTGGAAAGAGACATGACTTCATTGGCATTGGAAAAGTACATAAGCACATTCCATTTTTTAATTTATATGCATATCATTAGACTATGTATTTAATGACTTCGCATTGGAAAGGCACATGACTTCATTGGCATTGGAAAAGTACATGAGCACATTCTATTTTTTTAATTTATATGCATATCATTAGACTGTGCATTTAATGACTTCAAAAGGGACATTACTTCATTGGCATTGGAAAAGGTACATGAACACATTTTTTAAATTTATATGCATATCTTTAGAATCTACATTTAATGACTTCACTGAGATTGGAAAATGACATGAGCACGTTACATAAATTATAGTTGTCAACACATCTATGACTAAATTATAGAATTATATGTTTTCTTTCTATAATAACCAGGAGATATACATATTTTCAATGGAAAAATGAGCCTTATTGTCCTCCACTTTATGGACACGAAGAAACCTGGGAGCCTAAAAGTGTAAAATTAGATGTCAACCATCCAATTTGATTCTCATATAAAACAATTTTGGCTTACTTGATATTCTAAGGTCCCATTACCTTATCCTATTTTTAGATAAGAAGCTTAGGATCACCACTTGTGCATTCAAGATTGCTTTTGATGAGGTAAACCATATGTCAAGTTGTGATAGGTTAACATGTATATATTTTTCTTTTGTCTAGTCGACATGCATTAAATGTTTTTTCAAGTTGGAAAATGATGAGCTCCTTGGCATTTAGTCGCCCATATGAAAAATTGTACTAAAAAGGTGTGGAAAAAAGCAAATAAGCTCCTTGGCATTTAGTCGCCCATATGAAAAATTGTACTAAAAAGGTGTTGGAAAAAAGCAAATAAATCCATAGATCATGTTTTGCTATAAAAGGTAAATTTCGAAATACTTGAAAATTTGTCGTTTCTTCTTGGACTTAGGGATTGACAATGGAAGAATGTTAACCTCCTTTTCNTTGTACTAAAAAGGTGTTGGAAAAAAGCAAATAAATCCATAGATCATGTTTTGCTATAAAAGGTAAATTTCGAAATACTTGAAAATTTGTCGTTTCTTCTTGGACTTAGGGATTGACAATGGAAGAATGTTAACCTCCTTTTCGAGTTAACCTCCTTTTCAATTATTGGTAAATGATGGGTCTTGAACCATTTGTAATGGGTTTTAATGTGTTTTGATTATAAAAAGTCTCATTTAGATAAAGTTATATATTTCTGATCAATAATGAGTATGGAACTATTTGTAATAGGTCTTGATTTGTTTTAATTATAAAATGATATATATATATATATATATATATATATATATATATATACTAACTAGGTATTGAATTGAATTATTTGTAATGTGCCTTAATGTATTTTGATTATAGAAAGTCTCATTTGGATTGAGTTATATATATTTTTACTAATGATGGGTCTTGAATAGTTTGTAATGTGCATTAATATATTTTGATTATAGTTTTATTTGTATTGAATTATATGTTTTTTACCCTTTTCAACATTAGAATACTTCTGTTTTGATTAGTGGGTTCTCGAATTCTTAATCTCTAGGATGAGAGGTTTGTGGAGGAGGTTCTACCTTAGTCTACCTTTGCCCCTTTTCTTGGATTTTTGAAATAATAATTGGGGGAAGATTGAAAACAACTAGAGTCATTGATATTCTTGTTATTTAAGTCTCACATTGTCCACTAATTTGTTCCCTCCCATATTCTTTGGGTTTCCTTCATCCAAAAAATCAAAGGTGTGATTTGAATCAATTTTTCATATATTGAATGTCACCTATGTTCTTTTAAACAAGTTTAAAGGTGGTGTAAGATGAAGAATATGGAAATAAGCACTATTGGGGCATGTGTGTCAAGCCATCATGTTGATTTGTATGCCTTCACAAGGAGGTTTCTATAATGACACTACGATTGTAAGGAGGTTCCTCTCCCAGCTATAGAATTTTTGTTGTCTTAGAATTTCATTTCAAGTAAACTTTCTCATTAGTTAACCAAGATCCATAATAATGATTATGAAATATCTACCTCTCATATTGTTAAAGGGTGTGATTTATCTCTTCACCTTTCTCAACATGTTGATTGTATTGAAGATTCTATCAATGAAGATGATTATGCATCTTATTTATTTGATATTGATTGTGAGAATGTAGGTGTCACTAATCATCCATGGTATCATGGCATTGTTTAATGTTTGTAGAAGGAGCATTACCCACCTAATATTGAGAGCCACGAGAGAAGGAGATTGAGATTGGAAGCCTCAAAGTATGGCATCCTAGGTACCTTATTGTTTTGCAAGTATGTTGAAGGTATTCTCCTCCATTGTGTAGATGAAGAGACTGCTCAAAGCATATTGATATTTCTTCATGATATGGCCACACAGTCCTTCCATATCAGTGAGAATTTTGTTGCTAAGGATATTTCCCATAAAAGACTTTGAACTAATAACTTGTTATTGGCCTTCAATTTTCAAATATTCCTATCGATTTGTGCAATCTTGTGACATTTGTTATTGAACAAAAATAAGAGAGAAGATTTCAATCATGCCCTTATATCTCATTCTCCTTGAATTCTAAAGGAGAATGAGCATGTTGTGCATTCTAAAGGAACAGACATGATAATTCAACACTTGGAGAGTTAGTGAACAGGAGCATGACTAAGAGTTCGAAGTACGAATGTGCCAGTAGGTTCGAAGTGCAACACTTAGACACTGTGGAGGATCTCCTTGATGAAGATTGAATGATGGAAACAATAGTGAGGCAAGGATGGACACTTGCCTTAGTCTTTGTGATGGAGTGATGGAGATGCAAACATAAAAGACTAAGTTCGGGCAGGGAGATGCACTTTTCAGGAAATGGATGCGACGGTTGGATTGATCACCCAACCAATGCATGACTTGAGGCTAACATTGTGGAGAGAAATGATAGAGTTGGTTGAAGTATGGGTGCAACAACAAGATCACAAGAGTTCAACACTTAGAAATTTTTTAAGTTTTGATCGAGGCTGCGGAAACAACAACAACAAAATGGAGAGTGATCATTGCAGTAGGAGAGTGGTAGCTTGGGCATTGCATACATATTTGGGGAGGAGACATCTTTCCAATGTAGAAAACATATTTTGTTTCACACAAATTTGGGCAGAGGGCAGTGTGGTTGGTTGCAGAGGTTGCAGATGATTGTAGTGTGAGTTGGAAACTTGGAGTTTCCACTTTGAAAGAATTTGGAGTTTCTAGTTGGCACAAAAATTGGGATTTCCAATAGAATTAGTTGTAATGGGGGAACGAGTTTGGGAAAAGACTTGGAGATCATATATTTTGTGGATGTTGTTGGGGACGACAATGACTTGAGGTGGGGGAGGATGTAAGGTATTCGAATAGAAGGGAATGGACACCCTCGCTCAATTCTTCAAGGAGACAAACTTTTGGGTTGCTCTGACACCCAAGAGTCACATTGGTTGGGAAAGTGGGCACCTTGGGCATGTGAACACACCAAGGGACTTACCCAAGCATGAGGCAAAGCATGGGGTGGAAGAGACTAAGAGAAGGGGTGCACAAAATACATTGGGATGCGTTGACATGAGGAGCACACCAAATGTTGGGGCATGTCGATCCCGAGGGACACAACGGTTGACAAGAACATTGGTTTGTTTGGGAAAGTCGATCCATGAAGGCTCACATTGGTTCATTTGGGAACATTAGTTCATGTAGGGGCACGACGCACCTAGAGGATGTGATGATTCATGGAGTTGACGTTTGGAGCCCATATAAGAGCACAAGGCACATAAATGAGAAGGCATAAAGCAAGTGAAGAGGAAAAGATCAAATCTAAGGTTTTGAGGTAGATTTAGACAAGGAGGGGAGAGATCCCTCAAGGAGCCAATTCGCTCCACTTGGGAGGACTTGTGTTTCCTTGAGATGATTCGGTGGATAGAGTTGGGGCGACCTTCTTTGGGTTGAGTCTAGAAGAAAGCAAGGTGACTTTGGAGTTGGGAAGTCTTGTCATAGGTCTGGGTGAGGCATGCTATGAGAAAAAATCGTAGGTTTGTGTGAAGTCTTGCGATAGAGAAGAGATAGTGAGTCAGTGGCGGGTGCTTATTTGGGATGCACCACAGGAGTTGAGAAATTTGTTGCGACAGATGAGTCTTGGTGTGATGAATATGTGTATGAGTGTCTTTGAGGTGAGGTGAGTTTTGCAGTGTTTCCCAAGTTGTAAACCAATCCGATAGTGCTCATATTGTAATTGTTTCGCAATAATAAGACTTAGATGGGTGTTAGGCATGTTTTGTGTGGCCCACACTATATCTATGTGTCTATTGTCTATTTCAAAAGTCTTCTCTTTGTTTCTCATGCTCATGGATGTATGCTTAAGTGACTAAGTGTTAAGCTATTAACAAATTGTCTAAGTATACAAGTGAGTTGTACTAGAGTAGGAGAGTGGCTCACTTGTAGCCTATAATGGAGGATGGGTATGCTCTAGGTGAATAAGCATAGTTCAGACAAGGTATCCATAGTGTTTCCAATCAGCCAAGTAAGAAATTACACGATGTTGCACGCCCTTAGGAGTTGCACGATTGTAAGATTCAGGCATGAGTTATGTGGGGACGTGACACCTTCCAATTTGAAGAACTAAAATCATCTAATATTTCCAAAATATTTAACACCTCGTTAGTCTTAAAGGAACAAAGAGAGCATGCCCTGACTAATCTGAATCATAGGAAAAATATGGTGAGAAGTATTTTGATAAGAGGGTTAAATTTGTAACTTTTGATGTGGGGTAGAAAGTCTTACTTTGGACTTCTACTCATTTGTATAAGGGAAAACACATGAAATTCCAAAAGTTTTGGTTGGGGCCTTACATAATTACATCTATTATTGGTACTAACACATGTTTTCTAAGGAATGAGAATGATAGGTTGTTTTAAGACTACCAATGGGTGTTATTTAAAACATTACATTTTTTTTGAATATAGTGGAATCAACAACTAGGGTGGGCTCATATTCACGTGACATGGGGTTGATTCCGACTGCTACCACTATAACCTCTAGACATGCCCATGTTTCCCCCATACACGACACACATGGCTAGTCGAGGTTTGAACCAACAATGTCACAAGGACTGCCTTAACAATCTACTCTATAACCAATTGATCTGCACTCTAGGGGACTATTTAAAGTATTACATTGTTTCTAACCTAGTGGTACACAATTTGAAAGGTAATACATAAATAAATAAATAGATCTGTATTTTATATTTTTGTCTCTGTTTTCTTGGTTTCTTTTATTTTCATTTTTAGTAAGATTTAGTTTTAATTGGATCTTTATTTTGTAAGTTGCGGGTTTTACTTTGCATATTTTCTCACTTTTATGGTTGTTCTTTTTATTTTCTTCTTGATTTTAGTTTTGTCTAGTATTCCCTCGTTTTGAATTACCTTGACTTGAAAAGAAATCGATAGTGAATAACTATTGAATTTGCTTCACTTATTTGATTGCTAGCAATGTTGGTGGATCTTGATACTGACACCCTAGGGTACAAGAGACAATACACCTAATTTTTCTGTAAGAGGTTACACCTTGAAAGACACATTACCAATGTGGAGGATGAGAAGCCTATCCCCTTATTTTATCGATCTCTTCCCCCTTATTCATTGTCACTGTAAGAATATCACTAGCATACTTATGCATGAACGATCATTACTTTTCCCATATTGTCATGCTATGCTCATATTGAAGACATGTTATAAATGTCATAATTTACTAGTTTTCAAAATATCATAGTGTATGTTTTTCTCATTACCTAAAATATTGATTTGTGAAACCAATATTTTGAGTCTTAGCCTAGATGTTACCAACCCTCCCTATGGAAGTTGCCAATGTTGAGCCAAGCTTTGGCCAACAAAGTTACAAATTGCAAAGCATTGCAATTTCACTTGCTTTAGCCACCCTAAAAAATCTTCATCTTGAAAACTTCTATCTTTTTGCCTCTATCATCATGAAAAAAATTCCCAACACATTGACACTAGAGAGGGATCCCATCCTTAAAAGTGATATAATTAGGGGAGCTATAAGGTTGTTTGTTGGTATTGAGGCACGATGAAGTTGTATGGCATGCAGACAACCTGTGGATAATTTACGACTTGTAGTTTTAGTTTCATAGTTACATATCTCTTACACAGGTATTATGTGGTTATATTCCTCATCTGCTATTATGGATTTATGGTTTGATGCTAATGCTTCTTTTACATGGACACACATCTATGGTGCTAACTTTGCTCTAGTTGCATTTATGGACCCATGGATTATTAATGCATTTGGAAGGTGGGTTTTGTGTTTACTTTGTGAGTTACATGGTTAGAAAAGTAAAATAAAAAGGGAAGGTCGAAGGCTTGGTTAGCTAAATAAGATATTTATCTTAAATATGGTATTATACATGCATCATTGCCTTGTCTTTTCTATTGTGTGAATGATATCAAACATGTAAACTTTGGCAAGGTAGTAGCATATACAACAACTTAACATAGTGCATATGTGTCACAAAGCCTTCACTACTTGTTGGTTGATGGTGTGGATTGTCATTTTGTTATATGATTCATCTTTGGTAAACATGTTTAGTTGGTATAATCTTTGGTTTTCAAGTGCATGCATTCAATGTTTAGTTTTCTACCTCTCTCACTTGGTGTATATCCAAACCTTGGCCACCTTATTGGTACCTACACTAACATTTGTCTCTAAGCATTATTGTGAAGTTATTGGTGATTGTGGAGGACTATGAATTTCCAATTCTCATCTTGGCTTGCCACCTAAGAGGTATCATTGCAACTGGTTTTGTTTGAGTTATATCTTGATTGTTAGATATGGTGTCAATTTGGCCTTTTTCTTTTGTGAATTCTTGTTGATATTGATTCCCCTCCTTTGGGATTTCTTCTGTGTCATTCATCGAATTTTACCTAGGTCATGCATTATATTATTTGGTTGGTTTTTCCTTTCCATTATGATGCCTTCTGAGCTAGAGAAACTCTTCTACTTAGGGTTTGAACTTGTATTTGGCATAGGCCGAAGGGTGTTGTTTTTATTATTGGTCTTTGCTCAACCTATGTCAAGTTTCAAAAGAAAAAAGAGGTTATAAAAAGCCAAACTCAACCTATGGCATTTGTTTAACTTAAGTCTTATAATTAAATTGTTATCTTTCATACATTCACTGTACATGGTAATTTGCTAATCCCTGTTGTTGTTTAAAAAAATTAAATATTTAAATTAAACATTTTTCTTATAAATAAAATATTAAATTTATATAATCATTTTTCATATCAATTTTATTTTCGTATAACTATAATGTCGAGAGCAATTTGTTTAAAATATACAAAAGTCATTTTGTATTTTAGAACTCTTACAAAGCTTTATATTTATCAATATCTATATATCACTAATAAATATTTTTTTATATAAATATGTATGCATATCCTTAAAAAATATATAAAAAATAAAACAAGGACGAGCAGTTTTATAAGAAAAATTAGACAAAGAGCAATTTGTTTGTTCGAGAGATACAAAAGTCATTTCCCATTACTAAGATGAAAGTTTTGGGCATTTCAAATTTATGTTAGATAACGAATATTGGCACAAAAACTTGGGTGGAAATGAGTTGTTTCCATTGAAATAAAAATGAAATTAAACAAAGTTCAAAATCCAACAAAAGAAATGAACGTAATCTCTATAGTTTGCTATTACAATTCCAATTTTTTCCTATGGTTTTTGTTTGTTAGTGAGAGAACTTAGACCGCACTAAGAACATAATATTATTATTTACAAACAATACATTATTATTATTTATTTAACTATTTTCTTTTAGGTTTACTATTTTTAGATTTTTTATGATATAAATTTTAAAATAATCAAAGTTCTAGTGGCTCGTGAGTAGGACACGTGTAAAGAGTTTTCTAATCCCATATGGAATAAGGAAATCACCTTCTAATTGGGCAAAGGAAAATTGTGATGAGGAGCTGATATTCAAATATAGATGTTATGGTTGTCGAGGGACTTGAACCTCACCCTTAGAGACCTCTCACGTTGTTGTCTGTGAGACTAGCGAAAGTGCGGCCCCACTTTGGAATTCAGTTGACTCTCTAGACAGTTCATGAATCCATAATGCTTCATCCATTCTTAAATTCAGTAGGCTCTTTGAATAGTTCACGGATCCGTAGTGCTTCATCCAGAGTCACCTTCTATGATGTTGTCAAGTTGAGTTGTTTGTGATATCGAGGCCCATAATGAAATTTAGAAAACGAAAATGGAGGAAAGCGATTGCAGTTACCATTCTGAATATGTGTTTTTTTATGGGTGAAACTACTAATTCAGATGTTGTGGGCTATGGGTCTGTATCTTTTGCTTTATAAAACCCCTAACATTTTATAGTGGGGCACACTGCCGAAATCATGTATGTAATGTAATACAATACGACCTAGTGACTAAGGTGAGCGAATGATTTCAACACTATCGCAGAGGAAAGTGAAGTCAGAAGAATCTCTTTATTTAGGGATTCTATGCTATTGTTTAATTTGTTGACAATCAGGATTCAGGAAGCTTGTGGAGTTAGGGTTTCCTAGAAGTACAAAGGAATGCAAAGAAAAATAAAAAAATGCTAACAAATGCTACAAGAGGACTAAGGCAGATAAACACTCCATATAATTGGTTCTGTAGTATCCAATCTTACCCTCCCTCCCGCCAGTTCTAGTAAGCCTTGTGGGTTGGGAGAAAGCAACATTAGTAGCATAGGAAGCACCAATCTAAGTTGACCAAGTATAACCCGGTGATTCGACCAAGTATAACCCAATGATTCACCTGCATTCGAGCAAGAAACACCGATTGAAGTTTCTCTGGCACCAGTGAAAGTACTAGTCGAGCTAATTTTATATTATTCAATAAGGGTGACTAACCCACTACGTTTCTTGCATCTATAGTCGAGTTGATTTCATATTATCTAGTAAGGGCGACTAACCCATGATGTTTCTTGCATCTAGGGTCGGCTAGCTCTGTAGCAATATGGTGGCTCAACATGAAGGTATATAAGTTGGTCTATAGCTATTACTTCATTAGTTGGGGGTGGGTGTTCATCGTTGCATTGGTGCCTCATTATTTTATGAAAAATATGCAGCTATGGGCTAAAGGGTTGGGCCTATAACTACTAAGACTATAGTGTTACAAGACAGATCAAATGCAATTCTAGCAGGATGGACCAAATGCAATTCTAGCATCGACTGGCGGTGGCTAGGCGTGGTTATCTCTAGCATATCCAAAAATGTATGTATATGCTTGTATTTTACAACATTTGGTGGAGGCTAAGAACCATCCTACTAGTATGGTGATTCAATTTGTTCACTATGTACAAAGGGAAGCTAGAACTAGAACTTCAACTTGAAATGATGAAGATGATGGATTGGATGCTCACCGTGCAAATTATATCATGACCAAGAAATCCAAAATTGTTGCTATGACCTGTACACATGCGACACTGAAGAAAAAATATTTTCTTTAGTTAGGTATTAAGTATGAAAATTTGCTAATGGAGGAAAGTGCACAAGTTTTGGAGATGGAAACATTCATACCTATCTTGTTATAAGGATAAGAATATTGACATGTAGAAAGAACAATATCATGGTTGCTTCTAGATCCATTTGCAAGTTTCAGACCATGCCCATTCCTCCTCTTGTTGTTTCTACAAATAGAGTAGAGCATGTGCTTCTCCTACTCCTAGGTATGTGGCTCCTTCTACGCCCAGGTATGTGGCTCCTTCGTATAGAATTGTCCTGTTGGTTTAAACGCTATTGCATGTGGAACTATTCATGTCGATTGAAATCCCATTGTAAATGGAAATTGAACGATGGGAGTGGATGGCAATGGCAGAGGAAATGGGTGGCTATGGCAGTGGCGATGCTAGGTGTGGAGCATGTGGTGGGAGTGTCAACAAATGTAAGATGGTGGGGGAGGAGGTAACTCAGGCCACACCCAATCCTCCTCTTGTTTTTTCTACAAATAGAGTAGAACGTGTGCTTCTCTTACTCCTAGGTATGTGGCTCCTTCATATAGAACCGTTCCACTGGTTTAAATGTTGTTGCATGTGGAACTATTCATGCCGATTTAAATCCCATTGTACGCGACAATTGAACGGTGGGAGTGGATGGCAATGGAAAATGCAATGGATGGCTATGGAAGTGGCAGTGGTAGGTGTGGCAATGATGGTGGGAGTGTAACCAAATGAAAGACGATGGGGGATGCAGTGATCTGTAGTGTGGCATAAGGTTTTGGTCTTTTAGAGCTTCAATTTCCATCTTTGTCAAAACCTGCAAAAGAGCTTAGACTGTAGTGTTGCAAAAGATCTTATACTGTTGTGTTTCCTTGTCAGAAATTCCAAACTGCCTTGTCATAACCTTATGTTGACCAAAATTTGGTCACCTATATGTTCTTGCTCTTGGAATGATAAAATATTTTGACATAAAAAGAAGAAAATTTTGGAACTCTTATAAGTTCATCACATATCCCTCAGTATCAGCTTCTCCATGGATTTCGAAGAATCAAAATCCAAGTTTCTACGATCGAGATATGCATAACTTTGTCTAGCAGTCCAATGGAGATATTACAAGAAGAAATATGAAGAATTTTCTAAGTGTCATGTTCTCCTCTCCTTTCTCTTCACCTCTATTCATTATCTCATTCTATACTTATTCCTTTTTCCCATTGCTCTCATATTCCCCTTACTACTCTCCACTCTTAACCATTTCTCCATTTCCCCCTCTCCCTTCCTCTCATTTCCATACTTAACCATTTTTTTCTTTTCCACTCTACTTCTACTACCTCTTTCATACTTAGTCTCATTTTCAAACTCTTCTTCTCTCTTCTCTTCTTTCAATACTCAACACTTATAATTTTCACTCAACATCTCTCTCTCCATACTTTACATCACTCTTCTCCCATATGCTCAACTCTCCCCACTTAGTTTTTTTTTGGGACTCTTCCCTCATTTCCTCATCAGGTTCGCAGGTTGGTGGATTCATACATTCCCTCACCTCCTCACACTCCCTCACCCACCAACCCAATGTCTACATATTACACTCTCTACCTCTGATGCCTATATTTATCCCCTTACCCTCCTTCTCACTCAATACTTTAATACTTAGAATATTTTATGAGTTTGTCAGGTTCACGGGTTGGCGGACTCACGGGGGCATTCACCTCTCCTCTTTCACCTCTGCCAACCCGTCATGATCTTAGTCCCTCACTTATCCTCTCTTCCATTCTCCTATACTTAACTTTTTATCTTAATTTTCCTCCATTACACCACCAGACAATAAGAACTTTCCACATATCAAGCACTCACTCCTTGACACACGACAGTTAATGGATGCTTCCACATGGTAGCTTACCAATGGAGACACATAGAAGTTTTATTGGTTACACGTGGATACAAGTATCCTATCAGGAGATGACACATGGAAATATGTGAATGGATGATTCATAAGTGACTTGGCACGAGGTGGAGGCTCATTGGTTGACTTGGCATGAAAAATTATTATTTTATTCAACAATTTTCTAAGGGCTCGTTCTGTGGCTCTCCACAATCTTTTTTTTTTTTCTTACTAAGTGTATTACCCACTTAGTATTATAAATGTTGAATATTCAAACATCCCAATGCATGTGGGATGAGGATTTATGCCCAAAAGTCGAATTTCATGAAGAAAAGGACGAAGTTCATCCAAGGGCCCAGATTTGCCCATCAATTTTGATCGACAGTGGCTGAGTGTTAATCTTCCAGAGGCTATAATCTGAGCTACGAGTGTCGAAATCGCAAGATATTTCGACATAGACGATGATGGTATAGGTTTCAAGTGCTGAAAGGTGATACATTTTTCCTAGAAATTAAAATATCAGTCAACTTCATTTTTAATGGGCCTATGTGACAACTACTGAGCTTCATGAGCTCATATCTTGAGATCTGAGCGATGGATTTGCACAAACTTTATATCATTGGAAATAAAAGTCAATGAAGATCACATTATAAGTGATTTCCATGGCTAAAAAGTTGATTATCATTCCCAGGAAATTAAATATCAATCCTCCTATTTTAAATGGGAAATTAATTAAATTGTGAAAATAACAGTTTATTTATAAACTTTTATTAAAAAAGAAAAGGGACCCATTTTCAATATACGTATATTAATGATGTGAGTTCATTAATGATGACTTAATGAGGCGGTATTTAAAGATAATGTTTCAAGAAGAAACTTGTACAGGAAATTCAAGAGAGAAGAAACCCTAACTAGTCAAGTAGTTAGAAAATATCATATTAAAAAGAGAAGAGAGGCTTCATCAAAGGCTCCAAAAATCATAGTTATCAGAGGGGTAGGGAAGAATATCAGAGAAATAAGAAGGTACAACCATGAATATATAGCCAAGCTTCTAATGAAGGAAAATAAGTCTCCATCTTCTCCACTCTTTCTATTCTTCTACGCCAATTCTCGTAGCTTTATGCTTGAGTCTACTCTTTTAAAATTCTTTGAGATGATCAAATTATTCTCTCCTATTTTTCGTGAGGAATACATCGATGCACTTATATATAAGGTTGTGTGTGTGATTCTGATTACAAAGAAATTCGGATGTTGAAGCCCTCCTTCAATCTTTTCTGTTGTTAGAATACTACTTGCTTCATATAAATGTCATATCAGGTTATTGAAGAACAATTTTCATTTTATAAATTTGAGCAATAAAGATCTAGGATTTGTTTCCTAAGCATTATCCTAATGCAAGATATTCAAGATATATATTTTATCCAAAGAGGAGTACCACCTCTCTAAAAGCGCAGGGGGATTCATATCCTCGTGAGGTTGTCGTTTCGGTGTTGATGGATTCAAGCGTTAACACCTTCAAACTAGCAAGTAAGAAATTTTGGTTTTTAAATTAATTTGTTAAGTCTAACAATGGAGAAAATAAAATGTTATACATGGGGAATAAAGTCCCATCATATAACATTCAGCCAATGAGAAATCAGATTCTTAAAATTTGATAAATAAGAAAACAAATTTGTTTTAAAAAATAAATCTCATTTATATCATTTTTTTGTAAAACTTAGGAGATGTTGCAAAAGTGTTGTGAATTAATAAGAGGTGTTGGCCCTTGACCACGTTTTGAGGACCCTTGGTCATTTTTGACCATTTTGGGACTTCGACAGGCTGTCGAAGGCGGAGCGCAAGTCGAAGCGGAGATCGCGGGATCTTGGCCCCTTTTTAGGACCTTTTGGGTTTTGGGATTATGTAATGGGTATGGGAATGTCGGCCCATGGGTTTACCCATTATTAGGCCTATTTTGTAATGAATAAATAGAAGTATAGGCGATGTAATAAGTAGTGACTAGTCAGTGTGAGACATTGTTGCTAAGTGAAAAAGTAGATCTGTGTGATTTGTCTTTGTGAGACTGTGTGAGACTTGCAAGGCTAAGTGCAAGCGACTATAAAAGACTATGTAAGGCTATGTTCCTAGATCTACTCGGGAAAGGAGGATCTAGCAAGGTGCACATATCTCTTGTCCTCTACGGAGTTGATTTGGAGGCCTTGTGCATGTAAGAAGATTGAAAGAAGCTAATAAAACGAAGAGTTGGTGGACGTATCCCCAAGGAGGGGGTGAACCACGTATATCATGTGTTATGAATGCTTTGTGCTTTATGATTGCTCTCTTGTTTATGTGATTCAATGCTTAGTGCATTGTTAGATGATAGATGAATCTAATATGATATCTTAGTGATGAATAATGTGAATGAATGCTAGATCTGATCTCTATTGGTATGCTTAGTGCTTGAATCCATTGGATCTATGTGAATGTTGTGCTGATATGTTGCTAGGGTTTAGTTGCACTATGAATTAAGGTTGAATATTAATGAATTGTAATTACTAAGTGCTCTATTAAGGTGTTACAATCATATATCTGTGTCCCAGCTAAGGTTGCAGACATATGAGTCCTGCAACCACCCCTACCTCTACCTCGGGTGAGACTTCATATGCTTCGCAGCTGTTGCCGAAAGGATCGGTAGTTAGGGTTTTGTTGGTGCATTGTTGTAGCATTGAACCTCGGATTTTCCCCTGTGCCAACAAATGGTTTCGTTGCCGGGACATGAAACTGTGATTGTTGGGAATTGAGGAAGAATAAGCTATGTGTGAAGATCTGACCTGAAACTGGGATTGTTGGGAACTGAGGAAGAAGAAGCTCTGTGCGAAAATCTGACCTGAAACTGTGAAAGCTCCATGCGTAGATCTGTTTCCCTGGTGCGCAGTACTCTACTTGGATTGTGAAGCTCTGTGCTAAGAAGAGAAGCCTAATTTGAAGAAAAGAAGTAATATCTTGAAGCTTTGTGCTTTGAGAAAGGTAAGAATAGTGAGAAATTTTGATTGAAAAGGTAAGATAAGTAGAAATTCTTGTTTCAAAGATATGGATCTAGGTATGTTTGATAAATTTTGTCCTAGCCTGAAAACTAGGGCACAACTAGAAGAAAGAAGATTTGATATGAGTAGATCTGATAAGAATAGTGAAAGATATGTTATTCCTATGCATAGAAAGAATGTTTGGACTAACAAATGGATGCGGGATCCTAGAAAAAAAAAATTGCAGGTTAGCTACCGTGATCCTAGTGCGGAGTACAGGAAAGGATGGGGATCATTTAAGAGAAAGAGAGGATTAACTCTTTTTTACAGTTGCAGAAGATCGAGACATCTTGCTAAGGAATGCCCTAGTAGAAGACCTAGTTGTCTTTGTTGTAAAGCTATGGATCATGAAGTTCTGGATTGCCCTATAATGATTGCTAAGGTTGAAATAATGAATATGAGACAAGAAAACCCCAAGGAAGTTCAAGAAACTAAGATCATGGAAAAACCCCAGAAAGAATCAGAAATTGTACTATTGCAAATGAAAGAAACCCTGAATGATCACAGAAACATCAACTTACCAGAGATCTTCAAAGAAAAAGAATGCATAGAAACAAGAATAGGAGACTTCGACATTGATTGCGTTCTGGATGAGGAAACACAAGTGAATATCATGACAAAAATAACTTGGGAAATTTTAGGAAATCCTGCTATGATTCCTTCATTGGGAGAAATAGGATTATTTAGATGAAAGATGATAACCCTATGTGGAAGACTTGCCCAGATATCTATGAGTGCTCATGGAACCTCGAGAGAAGAATATTTTGAGGTTGTTAAATTTATTGAGAACAACGCCCCATTTGCTATGTTACTAGGAAAACCTTGGATCGAAAAGGATCAAGTCAGAAGAAAACAAGAGGAAGTCTTAGAGCAGAAGAAGCAAAAATTAAATGATTTCATGACTAGGAGGATCGCACATTTGATTGAAGAACAGGAGAACAGGTCGAAGTTATTCTAAACTAGAAACTTGGATGTCGAAGTTGAAAGGACACACGAGGAATTGAGACACCTATCTGTATAGGAGAATAGAGCACCTACACCATACAAAGAAGAAGTATTGCCCTTGAACCCTAGTAAAGACCATCAACGGTGCGAAGTTACTATGCCTAGAGAAGATCAGAATCATAATGGAAAGAGGCACATCGAGACGAAGATCACCGAGAAGAAGGCTAGAAATCTCAATAAGAAGAAATCAAAGATAGAAAAGCTACAGAAAGTTCCAAAAGGAACTGCGCAGAAGGAAGGATTCCAGAATCTGAATTTCGTCGGGATACCAGTACAACACAACATGGCACTTCGTCATAGAGAAGCAATATGACCGTTGGAGGCATTATAACCGTTAGCCCGACGACTCAAATGGTTAGAACAACAATTATGGCCAGAAATCTCGCCATGAGACCATTGGGACCACGCTGTAATGGACAAAACTGCATTAATGAAGGCTTCTCGCCGTTGGAAAGATCTGTTACCTAGTTGTCTACTTATTCCATCGAGCCTTGCACCGAGAACAATTTTTCCACCTGTGATTATCTGAGCTCACATATTAGTTGATTTCGCACAGTGATCATCAAGCTATCGCCATCCATCCCGTTGCATTGAGTAGTTTCTCTTCAACCAGAGATAGTCAACCACAAGTGTGTATGTCCGAGGAAATTAACGCAGTCAAAGAGTCTATGAATAAGATACTCATCGACCTAATGATTGAAAAGGTAATTTCTATGGGCGTACAAGCTTCGTCGACGAGAGGAGTGCAAGCCTCCTCGTTGACTGCTCGTGGATCCGGACCATCCCAAGCTACGACTGAGAAAATAAACAATCATAGAGATGACTTGGTGAATGCAAAGTTATTATCATCCATCCTACTCGAGTACATCCCACCCTTGGCCGGTGTAGTGAGTCGCGACAGTGTCTCGAAGGACTTTGACTACACCGTCATCACTGTGTATCTCCCGAAGGGGATACGCGCAGTCAGGCCACACCTAGAGAGGATTTCGACCTTGAAGATTAGTGACTATAACCTGGGAGACCGTAAGAGCTATGGCATGCTCTCACCTCACAAATATCTGACCAAGACAAAGGGAAAGAATACGAAAATCATCCCTCAGTTGGGGACCATGAACCTCGCACAGTCCACCCTTTTGAATGTAATGAAGATTCCACATTTTGGAAGGCACTAAGAGGTTAATGCCTTCGTTAAGCTCCTGTTGTCATGCTTCCATGGTGGCTATTTGTGGTTGGAAAAATGTATCACTATCGATCAGGCGTTGATCCATAGGATCACCGAACTGAGCATGCAGGGACCAGACCCACAAGACTTCTACCCAGGAAAAGTTGCAGACCGCGCCTTAGCATAGACGATTAAAGAAACATACAACGATGTTGAGAAGGGGATGCAAGGCTACAAGGTAGCCTCCATCCATAATGGCACAGTGTGCCTAGCATGCCAATTAATTGTAGGAAATATAGTAAGAAAGAATAGACGCACGTAGGTTATGGGGTTTATCGTTGACCTTGCTGGGAAATGCGTGGAAGGCCTACAGATGAATTGGCAGAAGTACCTAGTTAACCAACTCAAACTGGATTGTCATGAAGCTCAAGATCAGGGCTATGAGTTTCACTTCAGCTGGATCCTGATCCTCATCACGTTTACTGGTTGGGAGATGTCGAAAGGTGTGACCTTCCCTGAGATCCAGCCATTCGAGCCACTCGCTGCGAAGTTCACCACGCTTTGGTATTCGAGCGATATGGGAAAGCAGTGGCAGTCAAACACAGTATTTCATACCTACTACCCGTAGCTTAGGAGGGATATTGAGTCCTTACCTCGTATGACGTCGAACACCCTGAACAGGTTCAAGCCGCTTATGAAGTTTCGCGCAGATAGGCATTTTATTTATATTACTGCGCATGCCAATGAAAGAAAAGAAGAATTTCAGTACTACTACAAGCTCACTACAGAGGACCTGGAAGAAATCATTAAAGACTAGCCTGCAGAACTCCTTATCCCTGCTAACCCCATAGAGATGTTTGACTCGGACCTCATTGGAAACCCGATGGTTACTCGCGAAGAGTATGATACCCCAAGAAGAAACAAGAAGAAAAAGAAGCAAGATGTACAGGAAGTACACAACGCATCAGAAGAGACCGCATCTGAGTCACCTAGCGGAGGAGTGATGACAAAGTGAAAAAAGAGGAAAAAGAACAAGAAGAAGATAAGAAAGGAAAAGTAACACCACCACAGAACCTTATTGATGACACCGATCCATCTAAGAAAAGGAAGGTTTCCCCCACGAAACCTTCATCATGGAAGAATTCCAAATCCAATAAACCAAATATGCAGAATGTACTCAGGGTAGACGACTTCGAATTCATTATTTTAGCTGTAGGAGATGCTTCAGAAGAGATTTTGCAAAGAAACGAAGCAAAACAAGAAGTCATGTATGATAGAATTGAAGCATAACTAAGAGGTGTACATCAAGCCCTTTATTTGATCCACGCAGTGTCCACTGCACCCCCGCTCTTAGAAGAACTAGAGTTGGGAGATGGGCCTGCTCAACTCCGCAGACTTGCTAATGTGACTAAAGCCCACCTTCATCGAGCACAAGCTGAGAAATACCAGGCCATAGCGGCCCTGAAACAAACACATGAGGAAGTTATAGAGCAACGTAGGATTGCACAATAGGAGAAGGACGCTCTTCAAGTGAAGTTCGAAGAAGAGAGAGCGCAGATCCAACAAGAGAAAGAAAATCTGCTCGCGGAGCAGGTCGGAGTAAAAAAAGCAGTCAACAAAGCACTTCGCTCTGTGACAGGCTTGGAGCAGAAGGAGGAAGAACTAGTAGAACACCAAGTAGCGTAGCTTGCAGAAACCATCCAGCAGCTTCAACAGAGAATCAAAGATCTGGAGCTAAGAACAATGGCCAGTACTCTGCAAGATGTGTGAGATCAAAGAGAAGCGACTGCTCGAGGCACAGTTGAAAGAATCAAGGGCCTCACCATGGAATGTAAACAACTGAGTGATCGCAGTGCCCAAACTTATGAGCGACTGACTTAGGATCTTGAATTGAAGGCACTGGAGTCACAGCTCCAGGAGGCGAAGCAACAAGTAGAAACAGTACAGGCATAGTTGAATCCCATGTCAACCATTGAGAGGATGAAGCGATCCCAAGAACAATGCACTGCCCAGCAGCAGGTCCACACCATTCAGAGTAGAGTCATGGAAGTAACTCATAGGCTCCAACCAATACAGGATGAGGCTTGCCAACTATTCGCAGAGATCGAAGACCAAGGAGCAGATCTAGAGCAAGTCATCACTGCAGCTAAACAACGCTTAGAGGGACCCGTCAACAAAGCAGTAATCCAAGAGTTCGCTGAGCAGGAGGTCGTGGCACAACAACAGGTCGAAGCCGCTCGAGCCAAGCTCGAGGATTTTGAGGCAGAGCTACCCAGATCAGAGTGACTCGGGATGAGTCACAGATGAGTGTTGGGGGCATGTTGGCCCTTGACCAAGTTTTGACGACCCTTGGTCATTTTTGACCATTTTGGGACTTCGACAGGCTGTTGAAGGCGGAGCACAAGTCGAAGTCGAGATCGCGGGATCTCAGTCCCTTTTTAGGGATTTTTGGGTTTTGGGCTTATGTAATAGATATGGGGATGTCATCCCATGGGTTTACCCATGCTTAGGCCTATTTTGTAATGAACAAATAGAAGTCTAGGCGATGTAAGAAGTAGTGACTAGTCAGTGTGAGCCATTGTTGCTAAGTGCAAAAGTAGATCTGTGTGATTTAGCTTTGTGCGACTGTGTGAGACTTGCAAGGCTAAGTGCAAGTGACTGTAAAATACTGTGTAAGGCTTTGTGCCTAGATCTACGCGGTGTTGGTTGTGGAGCCTGATTATCTTCTTGATTCAGAGGTTCTTGTTTTCAGCCGTGTTTATACCCCATGAAGTATTTACACCCCAGAAGTATGTACACTCTTCCACGCGGGGGAGTGCAGAGGGGGGGTACCCCCTCTGTGGGGTCCGGGGGGTCCATCCCCCCGGCTGGGGGGTTTGGGGGCAAGCGGGCCCCCAGCGGGGGTTCGGGGGCGAAGCCCCCGAAGCAAAAATTGCCTTGTAAAAGTATATTGTAATTGTCGCAGATCTAACGGTAGAGGTTATGTTAGGGTTTTTTTCCCTAGAAGGCAACCCTCTTTTATGAGGGAAATGTATTGCAGCTATGGATGAGGGTGAATATTGTATTCTGAGAGAGGAGACTGTGAGAGAAAGAAGAGGAAGTTACAGCGGGTTTTGCTGTAGGTTGCATCCCTTCATTTGCTGGATAATAATAAAGGAAGGACCTGGCAATTTCTCTGGTGG
>ML784468.1:539848-552381 GCA_009831015.1 Picea engelmannii | reverse complement strand
CAAAAACAAACAATAGTATCTTGAGTTAGGGAGTGTTAAATTCCATTGGCAGCATATTGTCCTGGGACGCCCTTCTAACACAAGGGTTAAGCACTAGGTCGCATTGGTGTTGGCAGAGTTACTAACCCTGCTTTGTTGACATCAGTGTAGAGATTGCACGTATTACGGGGATCACTTCGAGGTATACCCACAATTATGAGTGGAAGCCTTTGAGTTGGTTTTGGGCTAGATACCCTGCCCTTGCGTGTGGATCAGACTGACGACTATCCCCCCAGGCTGTATTGTTGTTTGTGGTGACCTTAGTGGCTTATCTCTCTAGGTTCTTACTCGAGGTGACTGTGAAGGGGAAAGTCTTCACGGTACCTGGAATTGACGTTGATCAAACTCACTCGGGCTCCTTGGAGGGTATACCCACGATTATGTGTGGGAGCTTGCACCAGGGCGTAAGTCTGTTAAGCAGGTCGTCAACGTAACTTTTCCACCTTAGCCTCGCCCCTTCTCGTCTCGTTGTTGCGACGTTGGATTTCATCACCAACTAGTGGCTTCGAAATTAAAAGGTATTGTTTGCTTGGTGATTTCTTCTTGGATTTTGTTTACTAGTGAGTGTTGTTCTTCCTCGAAGTTAACCATAGGAATTTTCTCGCGGAACTTGTCACTTGTTTACAGTTTCTCCCCCGCAGCATTCTCGTAGAATGCAAGGATTATCTCCAGAGCATCTAGATGATCCTCAACCTGCTGGTACTCCTGAGGGGTCACCCCATCAAACTGAAGTCCCTGTGGTTACTTCACCACATGGGGAAACCAATGAAGTTCTGGTTGTTACCACACCACTTCCACACGTCGAACGAACCGACTCTCTAGACGAGTTTCGAGTTACCAATACTATTGAAGACTATCGTGTTCGTCGTGGTGAATGACCTTCTGGAAAATTAAATCCTTCTGAAGAAACCATTGCTACATATTCTGAATCAACTGTTGGGCCTTCTCACGGTGTAGTGGGCCAAGATCCTTTTTGGTCCGGTAATTACCGGAGAGTTCTTTTCAGTACAGAGTCACCCCCTGTTTACGCAATCAACCCTCCTGTGTCTCCTGAGACAGAAACTACACCCGAGACTACCACTTACCATTTTGTTCTTCCTTCCGAGATGGCCCATCTCGCAAATACTACGAGTGTCCAAACCGAGGTTACTGCAACTACTCTCCCTCCTATTAATACCCAGAGAATACCTGATGTCATCCCGACATTACCACCCGGTTACCATGCGTTGAATGCTCTGTTGAATCCTCCTAATCCAACACCTCTGCAAACCCCTGCCGGTTCTCCAGGTGGTCCTCAGTTTCTTGGGTATGAGGTCCCTCGTTTTATTCCGACACTCCCACCTTTTCCTCCTAGTAATCCTAATCCAAGTGACACCATTCCAACTGTTGCACCCAACACACAGATTCTCGTTGGTGGACAGGGTGGTACGGTTCCTTTTCTTTTTCCCGGACAAAACACAGTTACCACATAACCTACGGTTGGCACACAGCTTCCGGGCGGAGCTATACCTACAGTAGGGGGTCCAACCTCACCCTTTGGACATAATATACCTCCTGAATTGGCCCAGTATTGGACTCAACTTTTACAAAAAATTTCCCAGAGTGCTGGGGGGCAGCAAGTTGTCCCTACAGTTGGCCAACCTTATCCAGGGGTAACTAATCCTATTTGGGGTTTGAGTCAGACTACTCAACCCCAGGTCCCCGCTCAAACTCAAGGTTACAATCCTTGGGGTTACTATCCTATCTGACCACCACCGAATCAGCCAGGGGCTTCCCTCTACGGACAGTCTTCTTACGCTCCTACTGGTTTGCCGACAGGGCTTCCACCCCAAAGCCATTAGTACCCGCAAGTAAATCGACAGTTTCCTTTCCTTGCTACCTTGGATTTGCCAGATTTGTCTAGGATCCTAAATGATCCTATTCGTCACTCTCCCCAATGGCCTGCTATCCCTGCTAAACTTCCATCGGATATTCTGAAATTCGATGGCAAGCCGGGAGAGGACCCAAATAATCATGTCATGACTTCTCATTTGTGGTGTTCGTCCAACTCTCTGATGGATGACTCCATTCATCTTCGTCTTTTTCAACGAACTCTTACGGGTTCCGCTGCGAAGTGGTACATTGAATTGCCACGAGGTTTCTTTTCCGATTTTAACACCCTGGCTATGGCTTTTCTTACACATTACCAATTACCGATCCGTTATGATACTGGGACTGAGATTTTAACTTCTTTTAAACAATCTAAAGGCACTCATATCTCGGATCATATACATGAGTGGAGACGGAGATGACGTCTCATCAAACTTGATCTCCCTGATAAGTTACTGGCAGAATGGTTCACGAAATCCTTTGTGAACGAGATTGGTAAAGAAATCGCCATGGGTGGTGTTGTTACAGAGGAGTAGGCTATAAGTCATGCCCAATATCTTGATCTCGTTTATTCGCAAACGGGAACATTGTACGATTTCCTACCTGACCTACCCCGTCTCGGTACTTCCAGCGCTTCAACTACTCCAGCTGCCTCTCATGCAACTGATGGTGTTATTGGTTCTACTCATAGCCACTCACATTCCATTCCAACCACAACCCCTAAACCCTCCTCTTCTAATGTCCAAAATGCCCCGTCTCCTGCTCCTCCCCCCGGTAAAACCTCTGAAGTGAACGATGTTCAAACTACACCGACCGGTAAAAATAAATCAAAGAAAGGGAGAGGCAAGAATAAGGGGGGTAAAAATAATAATCCAACAGAACAAACTACAAATTCTCTTGTTGAAGAGCGGGATAAACGCAAACCACGGTATCCTTTCCTTATCTGCGGTGACGATCACTATACAAAGGATTGTCCTAGACGTGCCGAAGTCTCTAAGTTCCTTCAAGGAACACCAAAACCACCTACCCCGACAGTCTTGTCCCAACCCTTACCGTCTCAACAACAGGCCTCGTTGGTCATCCATGACCAAGCTTCTACTTCTACCACATCATATGTTTTGATGTGCACCGATGATTCTAGGAAGAATGACGTTGCAATCGCAACTAGAGCTAAAGACTATACTTCTTCTAAGGAGAAGGTTGACGATTTACCTCCTGATCTGGTACAAGCTTCTCCACCGAATCCACCTACGAACGGTCCTCTTCATCTCGAATGATCGAGTCTTGATACAGTCCTACGACCCCCTAAAGGTGTTGTTCGCAAGTCGGCTTTCAATCCTCATGCTCGTGCAACCTATAACTACAGTATTGTGGAAGATCTGGCCCAAGCACCTTCAGCGATGTCTACCCTTGAAGTCCTTCAGTCTTGCCCTACCCAACGAAGGGCTCTGTTGAAAGCTATAGGTGGAATCGATCCTACTGATTCGAATTTGATAGTCTTTGACTTGGACGAACATGTTCCAAGGTTTCCCCCTTAGCTTTCTTTTCAGATACAAGTTATTGTCGCTGACAAGAGAATTTGTCGGACAGTTGTTGATGAAGGGGCCTCTACATGTGTAATGTCTCTTACTTGTTGGAAAGCCATTGGCTCTCCTCCGTTAACAGAATCAAGAAATACTCTGAAAGCCTTTAATGGCTCTGGTTTTAAGCCTTACGGCGTTCTTTCCTCATTGCCTGTCACTCTATAAGGTAAGACCATCCAAGTTGAAGTGGAAGTTTTTGATGCTCCCTTAGATTATAATCTTCTTCTTGGTCGTAGCTGGGTAGATTCCATGCGCGTTGTTGTATCAACACTTTTCCATGTCTTGTGATTTCCTCACCAGGGAAAGTTGTTACAGTTGATCAACTTGCCTTCTTTAATTCCGATACTCACACTGGAAATGTGTCGTTTATAGCTAAAACCCCACCGAGTTACGAGAATGTTGGAGTCGGTCTTTTAAAAGACTCTTCCTTAATGGGTACTTTTCCCATACCACCACCACTCGATATTCTCCGCCCGTCAGTTGCTTCGATTAATATGGTTTCTGTTGTTCCTCATGAACTTCCGGTGTTTTCTGACCCTTGGATAGTCCCTGACCCCGGAGATCATTCTCGTTTCGGCGACGTTATGCCGTTAAGTCCGGTTGAGTCTGCTTATCAGGTGATTCAATCGGCAACACCTTCTACACCCTCTCTGGAAGAGTTGTCTCCTGATCCTTTCCATGTTATCTTTCCCACTGATGAGATGATCATATCTGTCATGGACGATATGCCTTGGGACGATGGGCATCATCGTTCCATACTATTTTTGGAACAACACACTCTAGAGAACTACCAACGGATTTCGACTCCGTCAACCGTTGTTGTCACGATGACCGTTCCTGGATCTACACATGATGTGTTCACGGAAGAGAACCTAAGTAATATTTCTCCCACGATTCCTATTGATATTTCAGTTAAACTTGGGATAGTCGAAAATGTTCACATTGGAGCTTCGTGTTCTCCAGAGGAAATTATTACCTATACTGCTTTGTTCAAGGAATTTCGTGATATTTTTGCCTGGAGTTACGAAGAGATGCCAGGTATCGACCCGTCTATCATTGTGCATGAGATAAAAATGTACCTTGGAGCTAAACCAATACGGCAGTGCCTCTGTCCTGTCCATCCACGTAAAGCGGCAGCCATTAAACTCGAAGTTGAAAAACTTCTCAAAGTTGGTTTTATTTACCCCGTGGCTCTGACAGAATGGGTTTCTAACCCTGTACCGATTGATAAGAAAGGTGGTAGTATACGTGTTTGCGTCGATTATGGGGATATTAACAAAGCTTGTCCAAAGGACAATTTTCCCACCCCTTTTGTCGATCAGATCGTCGATGACTGTGCCGGCAGTCAGATTTTTTCCCTTATGGATGGATTCTCCGACTACAACCAGATTAACATCGCTCCAGAGGACCAACATAAAACTGCTTTTATTTGTCCTTGGGGTACTTTCGCCTACAAAAAACTTCCTTTCGGTCTTAAGAACGTAGGTGCAACGTTTCAACGTGCCATGTCTTATGCGTTTCACAATATTAAGCATATAGTTCAGCCTTATTTGGACGATTTGTCGGCTCATTCGTTACGCCGAGTCGATCACCCCAATCATCTCCAAGCAATTTTCGTCCATTGTCGGTTCTATCGCATTCGTCTAAATCCTCATAAATGCATTTTTTGCGTAGAGTCCGGCCGTTTTCTCGGTTTCATTGTTTCACGTTAGGGGATCCGGGTAGATCCTATTAAGGTTGAGGCGATTCTCAATCTTCCTCCTCCTTCTTCACTGCGCCAGTTACAAAGTTTGCAGGGGAAAGCAAACTTTCTTCGTCGTTTCATCCCGAATTACGCCGAGATTACTCGTGGTTTCACGCGTATTTTAAAGAAAGGTTCTGAGTTTGTTTGGGAAGAGTTGCCAATAACGCTTTCGAAGATTTAAAGCTATCCCTAACTAAGGCTCCACTTATTTTCCCTCCTGATTATAGTCGAGATTACTTTCTTTACTTAGCTGCGTCCGAGTATACTATTGGCATGGTTCTCGTTCAAGAGGATGATAACCGCGATGAACATGTTATCTATTACTTGAGTAGAAGTTTATCATCAACGGAAGTCAAGTACCAACATGTTGAGAAACTAGCTTTGGTTGTTGTTCAAGCAGTCCAACGTTTTTCGTCATTATATTCTCTCCAGAAAAAATACAGTGATTTCACATTGTAACCCCATGCAACATATATTGACACGTCAATTGCTTGGGGGCAAGTACTCCAAGTGGATTGTCATTCTCCAGAAGTTCGATTTGGAATTCGATCGCGCCACATCGAAGAAATCCTTGGTTTTTGCTGAGTTAATTTGTGATTTCCCCCACTCTGCCATGGAAAGTGTAGCAGTTGATTCATTACCTGACGAATCACTTTTCCTTATCAGTACTGATGACGTTTGGTACGGAGATATCATTATATATCTCCAAACTCAAACTTTCCAACCTTCTTTGTCCAGTAATGAACGACGTCGTATACGCTATCAAGCTCGCCAATACATTATCCTCGGCGACACTCTTTATCGTCGAGGCATTGACTCTGTCTTTCGGCGTTGTTTGACTTTTGACGAAGCTGAGAAAGCTTTGAATGACTGCCATTCAGAAGCATGTGGTGGTCATATGTCTGGGTATGCTACTACCCAGAAGATCTTATGTGCAGGATACTTTTGGCCTTCTCTGTTCAATGACTGCATTACTACTGTTCAGAAGTGTCATGCCTGCCAGACCTATCAACAGAAGATTCGGTCGCATCCTGCTCCTCTTCATCCTGTAGTCTCAGTAGGTCCTTTCGCTAAATGGGGCATTGATTTCATGACATGTCACCCTCACTCGGCCGGGGGGCATGGTTATATTATTGTAGCTGTTGATTATTTCACAAAGTGGGCCGAGGCAATGCCGACATTCGATAATACTGGGAAGACTACAGCGTTATTTCTTTTTAACCATGTCATCACTCGTTTTGGTGTCCCTCAGGCTATCGTTACCAATCACGGTAATCACTTTAGGAATTATATGATGTCAGAACTTACAGAGAAGTTTGGCCTTCGTCATGACAGCTCAACACCTTATTATCCACAGGCTAATGGCCAGGTCAAAGCTATCAATAAGGTTCTCATAACTAGGGTTCGACGGATGATAGGAATACATAAAACCAGCTGGCACACGATGTTGTTTTCAGCATTGTGGGCGTATCGGACATCTGTTAAATCCGCCACGGGATTTACACCCTTTCGATTAGTTTATGGCATGGAATCCATTCTGCCAATAGAATGTGAAATACCTTCTTTGAAGCTAGTTGTAGAGCTCTTACCCAATACTTCTGCCGAAGAGGAATGTCTGTTGTATTTGATGCGATTAGATGAGACCCGACGTGATGCCACTTTAGTAATAGAAGCCCACAATAAACGTGTTAAGGCACAATATGATAAGCATGTCAAGTCTCGTGTTTTCTCTGAAGGTGATCTTGTTCTTATGTATGAACAGGATAAAGATGTCCTAGGAGCCGGGAAATTTGAACCTATGTGGCGTGGTACCTATATTGTCAGTAAAGTTTTGGAAAAAGGAGCGTATGAACTAGTTGATTATGATGGTGTACCTTTGAGTGAACCCAGGAACAGGTTATACTTGAAGAAGTACTATGCATAAGTTATTTGTGCATGAATATTTGTATTTTATGTATCATACTGCGTGTGTGTGTTACTTTAGTTTTGCTTTTGACGTTATCTGGTCTCTGTCGTTACGTGACGTTGTGTTTGATTGCCAGATGTCGGAGTATTCGCTACCTTATATTGGCTTCGCTGATGGAGCTAGCCGTAGTACTCGGAACCTAGCTTCCGCTGCATGGGAAATCTATACCCCGACAAACGAACTCATATCTCTACAAGGTATATGTCTTGACCAAGCAACCAACAATATCGCAGAGTATAGCACCGTGGTTGAACTATTGGTTGATGCTATCTCTCTTGGAATTCGTCATTTGGTTGTGCGACTTGACTCGCAGTTTGTAGTACTACAGCTCAGTAATGTATATTCTATTCGAAGTCCTACTTTATTAAGGGTATATTTGTGGATTTGCCTCTTGGAACAATACTTTGATCACATTGAATATCAACACATTCCTAGACGTCTTAATACTTTAACAGATGATTTAGCTAATTATGTATTGGACAGACATTTGAACAATTTATAAATCAAACACATTGAAATGTACACAATGTAAAGTAAGCCGGTAGAAACCATGTATATATATATATAACGATCAAAGTTTGTTTTTACAAACTGATTGTCTGAAGACCAAAATATCAAAATTTGAAGCTCATGGCTTCTACATAAGGACGTCATGGATGATGTTCACAATAACAGACTAAGGTCCTAGCAACTCTGTGGAGCAAGCGACCCATAGATGCAGAGACTCCCACAGTGTGATGCTGATCGCGTCGTGGAATCTCCTCTAGGGGCATATCTGGAACATCTGCCATAAGGCCTTCTAAATTCTGCTCCACCGTCAGGTAATCCTCGGTGTACTGTGGAACTGCTACTGCTGCCTCTCCTCGTTGCTGGACAGGAGAGATCTCGGCAGGTTGATATAGTCCAACGTCTGTGTTATCAACAAGTATTTGATGTTAGTCTTTGGGTAAATCTATAAAACAAAAACATTTAAATACTTTAAAAATACAAAAACACTTAAAAAGATAAAATTGGTGTACTTCTTACCGAGGTCTCCCCACTGTGCATCCTCAGGTAGGGCAAGGTCAGGATCACCATGGAAATCTAAGCCAACATATGCATAATCCTCTATCATCAGCACTTGGCCTTGAAGCCATTCGAAGAACATATCGTCATACCTGACGATCGGTCCTGCCACATGTCTAGCCATGAGTCGACACCATCGTAACATCCTTGGGTCCCTAGGACCCGGAAAGTGCCACTCAGCCTGAATCCCAAACACTGGGACCCTCTCACAGAAGAAGGACACTAACAAAGATCCATATCCAAACTGTTTTAGATCTCCACGCCTGCATTTGGTCAGTTGTTTCTTAAGACTGCGTAAAACTGCGTCAGCCCAGTTGAATACCCGGGGCTCAGTACACTCGATGGCATACTGAAAATAGCTCTGCAGAGCCATATGTGGGGCAGCACTTCCTGCCATGCAAGCAATAGTGAAGAGAATGGTACGGAGAGTTATGTTAGTCACTCCCCAAATTGCCACTTTTCCTTTTTGTCGTTCATCTTCAGGCACACAATACTGGGCGCAATACTCGCTCATTTTCAAACCACCCCTTCTGCTACCGGTCAAACTGACGTAAGACCCTCGTCTGGATAACCCAGTCAAGAAATAGATGTCCTCGATATCTATAGTCAAGGTATGATCTCCCACGTTGAAGACTTGTTGATCCGGGTCCCACATTCGGATCAAGTACTCTAGCAATCAAACTTGGGCTCTCATGCCCGGGATGCGGAAATATTTCAGGAGACCGCAATTTCTTAAGGCAGCAATGGTTGGAGGGTGATTTTCGGCATTTTTATTATCTTCCTCGTGTTCCCGTTCTCTCCATTCGATCACCATGATGATGGTTATTAACCTACATGGAAAACATATGAAGATTGTTAATAATCTAAATCAAGGAAAAATTCATTCATTTGGCTAAAAATTACAAATTTTTTTGGAGTCTACGCTATTCGCAGGTGACTTATGGCATACAGTGTGAACTACTCGCATGCTACCTTAAGCCCACCTGCGAGAATGAGGAATTCTCGCAGGCCCCGTATGGGCAACCTGCGAGAATCCCTCTACATGCATAGGGTTTCAAAAATTCATTCAAAACTTGAAATTTAACCAATGAAATCATGAAATTGAACCATGAAAATATAAAGGATGGAGAGCTTACCAAAATACCACAGACAGCTCGTGGAATGATGGCCCGAAGCTCCCGAAAATCGACAAGGAAGGTAGAGGGTAAAATGGAAGTTTTTGCACTCAAATGGTAAAAGGGTAGAATGACATGGTCAAATGTGTTATTGGTTTGTTTTAATTACTTTTTTACTATGTCAAAAGTGGATTTTTTTATATTTGTTCATTATTTAACCCTATTTGCTAATGAGGAAATGAGTAAAGTGCATTGCAGGTATGAACATGGAGGGTAATGGACAATTTTTTCTATGGTGTTGTATATTTTTGATTGTTTTCTATGGTTTTGATATAAAACCTCGAGTGCCTTTTATCCGTTCTTGCACTTGTCAAAAACATAAGAACGCGATCGAGCGTTGTTTTATCTCTTTTCCGGGCTCGTTGTGGTTATACGAAAAAGGAACCCCCCTGGAGTTATCTTTAAGCTCTTTTCAGACTCTCTAAACAGGAAAAGATTGTCGAGCAACCTTGCTATTTTCACGCTCGATAAAGTATTTGAAGTATGCATCCTTCGAGCGATAGTTTAACCCTTTTTCGGTCTCATTGGACTACTATACGAAAAAGAAACTGAGAGAGTTCTCTTTTAAGTGTTTTTTCCAAACTCTATAATCTTGAAAAACCTTCGAGTTTACTATCTCTGGACTCGTTAAACAAACATTGAAAGACCCGTGATGGGACCGAACCACTCCTTCCTAGGGTTCGTTAAAAATACTCCGAGGGACTCGTCTGAAGGATGAGCTTATATCAACAAGCATATGTGATCCTCTTCAAGCTTGCGTAAAAATAAAGAGGTACTTGCCAGAAATGGTGGGGGAAAATTTGGGAAATGGATATGTTTCATCTTTGTGTTAATTGGCAGTAAGTGTCACTCTTGAACATGACACCCCTTATTCATCATTTGAAGTCGGTTTGGGAAATCCATTTGTCTCTTATTCGATTTACTACAAGATCATTTCCTGTGTCGTCTTTGAGTCAATGCTGCCAAATCATTGGTCGTGTCGTTCATATGTTCAAGAGAAGTCCACATAAAACCTATATTGAGTCGGCCATCTGCAGTTATCCATTCTTTTCGTGTCGGCCTTCCCTGTGTCCGAAGTCCAATTGCTACATGCTCTATTTCACTTTAAAACTCTGTTACTCATTTCGTGTCATTGATGGGGGATACATCAAGGCCCTCCTGTGATGAGTCTTGTTCCGTCGACATCAACACATTATCCGGGATTAAGACTTAGAAATCATTCAGTACCTTGGAGCTTGCATGCCTCAATGGAAAGTTTCCTCGCTTTTGACAATGGGTTTAGATCATTGACCCCTGATCGAAAGATTCTGTTGATTGTTCGACGTCAAATCATTTATTCATAGTCGATGGATTGTACTTTGGTACCTTGGGATTCATTGAAATCAATGGTGATTTCCCTCACACTTGTTAACGGTTACATCAATGACCGGTAATCAAGTGGTTTCTACCATGTTCGACTTCATCACATGTAATCACATGGTTAGATTCGTACTTTGGGCGACAAGGTTGAAGACCGTGGATATTTTCCTAAGAGATCCAGGTTGCGATGGAGTATGTATGATTTATGACACATAGATCCACTGTGTATGTTTCGTGGCTATGTCATCTTGATTAAAAACTTTGTCGCGTAGATCCACAGTGTATTTAGGTGGCTATGCTATATTATGACTGCATGGATCCATAGTGTATGATTGGTGGCCATGATCTTTGTTTATGATGTCGTTGATCTATGATCTGAGCATGGGAATGCCTACCTCAGAAGGGATACATATGATGTTCTACTGATGCTTGGATGTTTGCAGGTTTTCGATTAGATGCGTTCTTGGTTCTTGACACACACATGCAGCTTACAAAGTCTATTGACTGTCACTGATTCCACTCTCAGACTTTGGGGGGCATTCTATTATCCACAATTTTGGTCATCGTGATGATGTTATGATGATGTCATGATGATGGAAAATCAATATCTTCACTAGAAATACTTTCCTGAGAAAAGTTGCACTTGTCTGTTTCCAGAAACTCTATTTTTCAAGAAGTTCGCAGGCTACCTATATACTTGCCTGCGATAATGCCTCATTCTCGTAGGTTGCATTAAGCTAGGGTGCGAATGGTTCGCACTGTAACAAAGGCCAAGGTGCGAACATTTTCTTAAAGAGGAAAAAGATGGAATTCTCGAGCCTTCGAGAAGAATGAGTTGGCTAACGAATGGTTGTTCAAGTGTTGGCATTCCAGATATCTTGGGATCATTTTCTATCCAAGTAACTAAATTATCTTCTCCTATATATTGAGGAGATTGCTCATTGGAAAGGTTAATAAGAAGCAAGCTAGCAAGAGATAGATGGGAGAATTGTTGGAAGCCTGTATGAAGGACTGATGCTACAGCAGCTAGAGACTACAACAAGGTCATCAAAAGTGGTTGATTTTCTTCATGCATGAGCAAGGGTGTGTGTCAGATCTAGGATCCATCGAAATGAGACCTACAACATCAAGGCTCAGGTTGTAAGTTTCACTTTCAATTAATTCAATACAGTAATATGTCCCTTTCCCATAAAGATGATGTCACTTTATTACATAATTCCTTGATCATATGTATAGACTAGCTATTGAATATATTAATCTGCCTTTACTTAGATTGGTTTGTACTGTTGTGATATGAACAGTGCAAGAGCATTGGAGAAAATATTGGAACAACAGAGACATAAGGAAAGCGTTCATAAGGTATGTCCATAATCCTCATCTCTTCGTTCATTCAATAGGCTAGATCTAGGGAAAGTGTATTATTCTGTCCTGTTTTGTTCTAGATCCAGGTGGATCTAGGGAGATCGGTTTGTGTCCGCACTTACGGATTAATCCTGAAACACCCATTTTCCCAGTGATAGATTGACAGCCTGCCTTTTGGCTCCTTTAAAGCCCGCTTTGACAGGGCATCTGCCTCTTTATTATGCTCCTGGTAAATATGCTGAAAATTAAGATCCTTAAATTGAAGAGAAAGTTCCTTAATCTTTGATTTCCAGCCATCTAAATTCACCACCTGTAAATTGCTCTTGTTGTTCATCCAATCGATAATGACTTTCGAGTCCCCCAAGATTTGG
>ML784468.1:527269-538420 GCA_009831015.1 Picea engelmannii | reverse complement strand
CCAAATCAAGTTGTCCTCACCAGCTTGAAGAGAAATCCCTGCATCCTTTAAAGCATTTGTAAAGCTATCCCATTCCAAAGCTAGCTGTCCCAATAACCCCAAAGAAGAACTGGAGTGCCACCGACCTGGTAATGAAGGAATGCCCCCTAACTCACTAGCCTGTGCTAGAACCAGAATTCTATTTTTGGACAGCTGCTCACGAAGCTCTTCAGTGAGGATAGAGGATTCTTCTAAACCGACAATTTTGTCCAAACCGATAAGAATCGATTTTCCTGAACTGACTCTCCACCAAAGCCAATGTAATAAGACCGGAATGATTTTTGTCAAACCTTTCCAAAAAATGGAAGAATGCCATTACTGCTGTAATGGTTTCCTGAGCCAATCAACAAAGGAAGAGCCCCCCAAATATTTATCCTTTAATATCCTTTGCCAGATGTTATCCACCATTAGCGCCCTCCAGAGGGTATTTGCCAATAAAGCTATGTTGAAAGTGGTCAAGTTTCTGAGACCCCACCCTCCACAGTGCTTCGGTCTAGCAAGAAGGTCCCATCTACAAAGATGGTAGTGGTGATTGACTTTTTGACCGCCCCATAAAAAGGAAAAACAAAGTTGTTGAATGCGGGTCAAGATGGAAGTTGGGATCAGTTCCAGCGACATCCAAAAAATAGATTGGCTCTCCAAGACCGACTTAACCAAGATTAATCGTCCACCCAAAGAGAGCCAATGATTGCACCAGAAATCGATCTTTCTCTCAATTTTTGTCACTAACCAGCTCCACTCAGTCGAATTTGCTGCTCCTGGCTTTAAATAATAGCCTAAGTACTTTAAGCCCACATTTAAATCAACAAAGGAAAAAGGGATGATGGCTTTAAAGTGCTCAATTTCCAAGTCATCTAGCCCCCAATAGTGAACAACATATTTTTTTGTATTAATGCATAGACTAGAAATCGAACAGAAAACTCAAAGAATGTCCAAAATATAGCGCCACTCACCTAGAATTTCCTTTGACATTATCAGGACGTCATCGACAAACATTAGATGGACAAGTTTATGAAGTTGTGTGACCAAAATACCTGAAATACTTTTACTGACCAATCCCTTTGCTAGCAGTAGACTTAAACCTTCAATCATCAATATAAAAAGGTAGGGGGATAGCGGGCATCCCTGACGAAGACCCCTCCCGCTCTTGAAATAATTGGTCGCCTCACCATTGATCAGGACTGCAAAATTTTCACTTGTGACACAACACATTATCCAATATGAGAGCTTTGTCCCAAAACCAACTGAGAGTAGGACCACTCTAAGGTACTCCCAGTCAATACTGTCGTAGGCCTTTTTGAGGTCTAATTTTAGCACCAGAGATTTGATATTCTTTTTTTTAATGCTATGAAGTGTTTCATGTGCAGAGCCAATAGATTCCTGGATTCTTCTTCCCTTTAAGAATCCAAGATGTTCAGAAGAAAGACACTTTGAAAGAAAGGGTTTAATCCGGTTTGCAAGGATTTTTGAGATCACTTTGTAGATAAGATTACATAATGAAATGGGACGGTAATCATCAAAAGAGTCTGGCTTGTTGGCCTTCGGAATCAGAGCCAGGAAAGTAGAGTTAAGGCCTCCACAGAGTTTGTCATTCCTCCTCGAATCTTCCACCATTTCAAGGAGATATTTACAAACCAGATCAAAGAAATGAACAAAAAACTCTGAAGTCCACCCATCTGGACCTGGACTTCGGTCTCTGTTGAATTTTACCAGAACAGACTTAATTTCTTCCATTGTAAAAGGGATAAAAAGTGAATCAGCCTCCTCTTCCATAATCATCCTAGCATAAAGGCTAGATATCCTCACCATTTCAGCGTAATCTGTTCCTTCTTTCGCTTTAAAGAACTCTTTGAAATGATTAACTGCCGCTTCTTTAATCGCATTCTGTCTCGAAATTTTAATTCCATCTTCTGAAGTGACTTCCCAAATATGCTTCCGGTTTCTATTAACCCCTGCCATCTTATGGAAGAATTTTGTATTTGAATCCCCACTCTGGATCCATGTGACTCTGCTGCATAGGCACCATGCCTCCTCCTCCCCCCGCAAGTGGTTATTTTTGTTAGATTCCAACACTTGAAGATAAACTTCATCCTCTAAGGATAATGCTCCATCAGCAGATTTCATTAATAGTCTACTAATTTTGGATTCCCAACCTTCGACTGACTTCGATTTAATTAATGAGATATCAAACTGCCATTTCTTCGTTTGGAATTTTAATTCTTTGAGCTTCCATACCAGGCGTTGTTGACTATTTTCCTCTGACAGGAAACGAGGATCGCTCCATAACTTCTGAACCAGATTTACGAAATCAGCCTCCTACAACCACAGAGAATTAAATTTGAACAGAAAGGGCTTGTAAACCGGAGCATTCTCAAATTGAATTAAAAGAGGAGCGTGATCGGAGACAAAAGTATAATCCACCCACGCCCTGGAGAGGCCCAGAGAAGAAACAGACGCTTCAGAAATTAAACATCTATCTAGTCTTCTGGTTGTAGCATGAGGACCAGCTCTCCCATTACGCCAAGTGGGAGTCAATTTGGTTGGCTTAATATCAACCAGTTTCAAAGAAGAGAGTAGTCTTCTCAGAAATAATTCCACAGTGCCTGGAATGAATGAACCGCCCCAATTTTCTTCCGAAGACAGAATGAAATTTAAGTCCCCGGCAATGATAATGTTCGGGATAGAGTGCAAACCACTCTTTGCAAAATTACTCCAGAAGAGTTGTCTATATTTACAAGGACCATAAATATTGAGGAAAGCCATCTCCTTTTTTGTGGATGCACAGCTACCAATTAATAAAATACCACTAACAGTCAGAAAAGGTTTTAACTCAAAGAGGTTTGGATCCTAAGCAACCATTAAGCCTCCCGAAGAACCTAAAGAGCTTACAGCAGTAGCATCCCAAGAGGGACGAAGTTGGAGTAAGAAGTCTCTAGCTTTTTTTTCATCCGACAGAGTCTCTTGAAAAAACACAATGTATGGCCTTGTACGATCAAGCAATCTGCGAACCGTGGCAGCTTTGAGGGTGCCTCCGATCCCTCGGATATTGAAGGAGAGAAAAATCATCACTTTGCCCTTGCTTGGGCCTTGAAATCTCTAAGGGCCCCTGAAACTGGGGAATTTGGAACACAAACATCCTCTGAGTGACTCGAACTAATCAGTTTCTTTCGAGAACTTCTGGTTTTGACAGGCGACAGTTCAGAGGCCAGACCTTGTGCCCAAGAGAAAGCTTTTCCCCCCTTCCCGACTATCTGAGTGGAGGTTGAGACAATTTCCGAAGAGGAAACAACAACTTTCTTACCAAGAAATACAGACAACGACTGTGTGAGCCTGAGGACAGAATGGTTGGGTAACAAGGAGTCGAGGGTTTCGGTGAGTATAGAGGCCTCCTCCTCAGATTCTTGATAGCCTGGCAGGATGGCTGAGTTAAGGGGCACTTATTCCTCAGTGGAAGTGGAGGGCACTGGCTCACTGTCGGAGAGAGTAGAAGGGGAAAGAACCAGTTTAGGCTGCAAAGGAAGGGATGGACGATCTAAAGGCTGAAACAGTCTGGAAGGCATAGAACATGAAACAGTAGGGTCCTCTGACTCCAGTAGAGAAGTGGCCATTGGGGTAACAGGCAAAGGGATCAATGGTAAGGTTCCAGGACAGGAATTGGCCGGAAAACAAGGTGCATAGGATGTCTTTGAGTAGCAATGAAGACTAAGGAAAAAAGGAGTAGACATGGATTTATTCGGATAAGTGAAGGCTCTTAACCATTCTGAACGATTAAGGGCTTCCTTCTCCTCCCCAGTCAGAGATTTAAACAAGAGAGGACAGACTGTCTGAATCTTACCAATAATAGATGAATCTGGCTCGAGTAAGGAGGATGAGGCTCTCGAAGACCCATGAAAGAAATCCAGGGAGGTGTCCAGATCAGTATACTCAGGGGGACTCCTATGCAGCTCTTCCTCTTCAGATAGCTCCTCCAATAATTTCCCCTTACAGTCACGACGAAGGTGTCTAGTTTTGCAACAGATGCTGCAGCGAAATGGCAGCCCAAGATAGTCTAGTGGCTGGGAAAAGGAACGCCCTCTCCAATTGATCACGATCGTTTCCGACAAACCATTGAAAATGTCCACCTCAACAAGAATACCACCCATCTTTCGCATCGGGGAACTGAGAGCTTTAGGGTCCAGTGAAATCAACCTCCCCAAAGTGTCACCAATGGCCCTTAATGCACCTTCATTCCACAGGTACAGTGGGAGGCCACGAAGAAGTACCTAGATGTGTCTAAACTGGAAGAACTCTGTATCTGGATTGAATGCAATCCTCCACCGCTTCAACATCAGACTACTGCCCCCCAATACCCAAAACAAACTAAGTAAGAGGGAAGCATCCTCGGGAGAGTTGCATATGAACCCCAGCCAACCTTTTGTAAGGTATAAAACCTCAGGGAGATAGCCTAGGAGGGGAACCCAATGCAGCTTTATCCAGTCCTCCAAAGAGCCATTGCTCAGGGATTTATAAGATAAACGGCCAACAAGTGAGCAGAGGTCCATTCTGCAAGTATCCTCTAAACCCACGTCGTTGCCTAAAACCAGGCGTTTAGCCTGTTGATTTGTCTTCCACAACTTTCGACGGAAGGGAGTTGAATGGGTTTGAAACGACTGTTTCTTGAAACCTCCCAGAGCAATCTCAGCGGAAAAAGGCAGCCCTGTAGGCTCACTGGTCACTTGGAAACTGGCTCTACAGTTCTCAGAGGGGCTAGGAACAGTCTTGAGAGAGGCAGGCTGTAGTGAGGAAAGAAGAGAAGTTTTACCAGTTGTACTAATCAAGGTAGAAGGCTTTTGCTTTGAAAAAGGTGCTCCTCCTGATGACTCCTTTTGAAGGTTATCCACTGATTCAAACAACCCGGCTTGTCTCTGAATAACCTCGTCCTCCGGGTTAAATAGTGCCTTTAACTTTGGATCCATGGTAAGAGACAAAAGTGAAACCGAAAAGCCTCGGAGGCCAGACAAAAAACACACTAGTTCTGAAAAGAAAGCAAACCCATAAAGAAACTGCCGAGATCCCAGGTGCACCACTCAGCTGAAAGAGACCCCTCTCTATTTTAAAATACAACCAAAAACACCCAAACTTCTCGGGAATGCAGGTTAAAAAGGTTTAAACAACTGTGTAACTCCAACGCTAGCCTGAATGCCAAAGGTTTGAGTATGGCTACCCCACCCTCCCAAAAAAGGGGACAAGAGTCCGACAAAAAAACCGAGAACTGGGTCAACACTGTAAACAACAGAGCGTCGTGCCTCTGTAGAAGAACTCATTCATGTTAAAACTTATAATTGTTGATTGTAGATAAAAAATTATTGGTTGTAAATTATTTACTAAAATCCTTTTAGTTGAGGTCATTGATACAAACCCATATTTGTTGAGTGGAAAAGGTATCTGCACTATTTGTTTGAGTTTAAATCTCATATGACAAGGCCATCCATGGTTTTATTACAGATCTTAGTGCAATTGATGTGAACATATAGTGTAACAACTAAAGTAATAAATGATAAAAAGGATGGTTAATTATTAAAAGGTGTGTTAGATCATGCAATTAAAATTGAAATTCCAAAAGAGTGTTACAGAAACACAACTTTTTTCATAATAATTATTAAGATTGCAGAAAGTGAGAATTGCTTCTAAAATGCTTAAAACAATTATTGGGTGGAATGATTTTTCTTTGTCACTCTGTTAGGTAATGAATCAAGCAGAACCTAGTTCACTTTCCATTCAAATCGTTGGCTATATGCATAATTATATGGCCATGAATTTATGCACCTTTCTGTATAATAATTAACACCAAATTATTGCTTAAAAAGCATTTGTTGAATCCAAAGTAATTCATTCACATGGTATCTTTAGTCATTCATGGAAATTTTCAAATAAATACATGTTTCATCAGATAATAAGTAATTTAATTTGTCATCTTAGCAGTAATTTTAACTATAAATAAATATTTATGAAGCTATATGAGAAATTATAGTGGACACACCTTTCTCTCATTTTTCAAGGCAGAATGACAACTGCCAAAAGTAAAGGGCATTGTCATTTCAGTGACATTTCCAAGGAACTATTTTAGTGGCATTTTGAAGATGTATTCGCAATAAGAATGATATGGCGACTACTTTATTGAAGACAAAATCGTAAAACTACCATCTAGTATAATTTGAATTGAAATTATTGACCAGTTACTGTATTGTCATCGAACTGTTTCAGCACTGCCTTTTTGAAATCTAAACATTGGTATATAAAGTAAAATCAGTGCATTACTCTAGAGACTTTTGAATTGTCATATGTCATAAGCAAGAAGAAATTAATTCAATCATAGTGTTGTACCATCAATAATTATATTTTATTTTAATATGTGAGGGTTACAAGCATTACCCTCGTGATTGTTCCATATTGCTCCTCCATTATTTGGTTTTGCACAACAAAATAGTTCAATGAATTTGGAAAACAAAACAAGAAGAATATAAAATTACAAATTTGATATATAGATCCTATTTACCTCCCACAAGGGGTTATGAATAGACCAAGGGGTTATGAATAGACAGGAGGATAGTCCGAACATAATATTTTACAATAAATGCCAATTTTGTAGTGTGAATGGAAGTGGTTTAAAATATAAAATAGATTTTGCATTTTTTTATTAAATGTTTTTTTAAGTGAAATAAAATTATAATTACAAAACCACCTCATTGTCTTGAATTAGTGAGTCTTTTTTTAGTAGACACTAAAACTTAGGTTATCTAACATGAAAAATGCATCTTGGCCAATAACGTCTTTGATAAAAATAATTTAATTATTATAAAAAATTAACTATTTGATTTCTTCTATGTACAACTTTGGAAACCAGAAAGAATTTAATTATTATAAAAAATTAACTATTTGATTTCTTCTATGTACAACTTTGGAAACCAGAAAAATATTAATAGACAAAGACAAGGTAATTGGTGGAATATCAATAGAAAAAGACAAGGTAATTGGCGGTCAACGTGGTGGTCAACGGTGAATCGATCACTAGAGTCTTGACCTTCGACAAGGACTAATAAATAAGAGGTATACATATTTTCAATGGAAAGATGGGCACGAAGGTACCTGATAGCCTAAAAGTGTAAAGTTAGATGTCAACCATCCAATTTGATTCTCATATAAAACAATCTTGGAAAATGATGAACTCCTTGGCATTTAGTTGCCCACATGAAAAATGTACTCTAAAAGTGTGAAAAAAGCAAATAAATCCATATATTATGTTTTTGTTTTGCTATACAAATGTAAATTTCGAAAGGCTTGAAAATTTGTCCCCGTGGATTAGGTCACATCGATAGGGATTGATAATTGCAGAATGGTACTAATATTTTTTTTCTTCTTTTCTTTTTGTTTTACATTGTTAATCTTCTTTTCGATGAGTGATAAATGATGGGTTTTGAATAGTTTATTTTTTTTCTTCTTTTCGTTTTACATTGTTAATATTCTTTTCTATCACTGATAAATGATGGTTTTGAATAGTTTGTTGTGAAGCCTCTACCTTAGCTCGTCTTTAGAATAATAAATTTGTGGGGAAGCCTCTACCTTAGCATACCCTTGCCCCTTTCCTTGTATTTTTTAAATAATAATTGGGGGAAGATTGAAAACACCTTGATTCATTGATCTCCTTGTTGTTTAAGTTCCACATTGTCCACTTCTTTGCTCTCTCCCATATTTTTTTGGTTGGCTCCATCCAAAATCACAAAGGTGCGATTTGAATCAATTTTTCATATATTGAATGTTACCTATGTTTTTTGAAACAAGTTTGAAGGCGGTGTAAGAAGAAGAAGATGGAAATAAGAACTATTGGGGCATGGGTGTCAAGCCATTTGTATGTCTTCACAAGGAAGTTTCTATGACACTACCACTATAAGAGGGTTCCTCTCCCAACTATAGAATTTTTGTTGTCTCATAATTTCCTTTCAAGTAAACTTTCTCATTGGTTAACCAAGATCCATAATCACGATTTAGAAATGTCTACCTCTCATATTGTTAAAGGGTGCAATTTATCTTTTCACCTTGCTCAACATGTTGACTATAATGAAGATTCTATCAATGAATATTGTTATCACTGAAATTTCATCCGCAAATGGTTACAAGAATTCAGCATCGTCAAACAGTTATGAGGTCACCCATGGACCAAAATTACCACAAAATCATTTCCAAAGGGTCAAAAAATATACAACCAGTGACAAAATTAAAGTGCGCTATGACTACACAGGGCCCACGCGCACATGCGCAAAACAGAAACGCAAGAAAAATGCACATGTGCCCGATGCGCGATTGTGGTCACTAAAAGTCGCACACATCTGAGAACGACGCATTTATGAGAGTGGTCGACCTCCCACCCACTTCTAGTTCAGCTTCCAAATTGATTTAACACTCAAATATGGATTGGATCCAACTGGGTGGCTGGTCAAAGACCTAAAAATGCCCTAATTAGCCTATTTACACACTACAAGTTGGTTGCACAATACCTCAAAGAGGTGCTATAAAAAGGCCATGGGTACACTTCATTTTTTAAGGAATTCAATAGCAAAATTATGCTGCTACTATTCTCTTGAGGAATCCTCTATTCTCGTCAAGAGTATATTAGCACCATTACATTGGGCAATCCATCTCACCCCTTGAGTGGATTAGCAAAGAATTCTTTCACCATTTTCATTCAAAGTTGTAAGAAGAGCTTATTTGTGGCAGTCTAAGAGCCCTCCCTTGGAGGAAGAAGGGACTCATAGTCCTCTTTATTCTTGGTGTTTTCTTTCACTGATATAAACCTGACCATTGGTGACATGGGTCTTATTATTTCTTTTGTCCTTATGTCCCTATGCTCATTAGTTTAGTTGTTATTTTATTTCTTAGTTTATTTCTTATTTTTTCTTTTATATTTCCTTCTCTAACCATTTTCCTTACAGCTGTCCTGCTTAGAAAATCCAACTAAGCTTGCAAGCACCTCTATTTTGTTCACTAAGGTGATGAAAGAGGCGCAACAGATTGGCGACTCCATGGGGGAAAGGTATCAATTTCCTAATCCATTTGGGGTTTTCTAGCTCTTCTTTTGGTTTATTTAACTTGAAAGTGCATTAACTGGCCCAAGATGACCTGCAAAACATCCAATTCCAAGTTGAATTGAGAGAATTCCATTCGGAATTTTCTTCACGGTCGTGTGTCTATTGTGCACGGGTTTTTTGGCCCACAGACGCACATCATGCGTACATGTTCCTAAGTCACAGTATTGTTCTACACACCTGTGCCCAAGAGCTTGTTTCGGTCTACGCACAGGTGCTCAGTGCGCCTCTGTCTACACTGAGACCCACGCACCTGTGCATAAAACTACACATTGTAAGGTTTTTTGTGATTTGGGGAAGGCCCCTAGCCTTCTTAAAAGTGATTTCATGCATGTTTTAAGTTGCACCACACTTAGTTCCCTCTTCATATAAAGGGATTAGTCAAAACACATAGGCACTTGGGGGGTTTAAAATCATTTTTTCCTCTTTTTGCTTTCATTTTGCCACATGGATGGCTTGCTTTGACTAAAAGTATAAGTTGGAATCATTTGCAAACACATCTAACTAGCATTGGGACTAGAGGTTGGATAACAATCGTTTAGTATGCTCTTCTCTCGCACCTCAAAATGACCTTGAGAATCAGAAAGAGGTTGTAGGATAATTTCATCTCCCTTAAAAAGACTAAAACCTTTAGGAGAGGACAACAGCCCCTCTTGGAACTCCTCTTAGTTTATTTTTCAAACACATCTTAAGATTGTAACGAGCCCATACATGCCCACATGCTACAAAGATATGATAGTGTTGAAATTCACTTTCTTAGATTAAATCACTAGGAAAGTTTAAAGGTTTTGTAATGGGCCCATACATGCCCACATGATCACAATATAGGATAGTTTCAAAGCTTTTCTTAGATTAAATCACAATAGGGAGTTAAAGGAATAGTAAAGGATCCACATGTCCACATGCTAGTTTCCTATGGACTTTTGAATTATGCAAGGTTGTACCAAAGGCATTTAGTTAATTAGGTAATCAACACTTGTAAGGACCAAGAGAAGTCCACATGCAGCAGGGTGACACCTAATTCATTAAAACATTGGCACACTTTCACTCACTCACACACAAAAGTCACTTATCACTCACACAGTTTTCTTCTTGAAACATAGAGGTCAAAGTAAGTTTCCTCCAAAGGGATTTTGAAACACCCCACCATTTTCTTGACGAAACTATCCACTCCCATTTAATTTCAATGAGGTTGGTTCACACCCCCAATCTCTCAAAACAACCACATCTAAAAAATTTCTAAAAAAATAACTAAGTTTTCCTCCACAGGAGGTGCCAAAAGAATTTTTTTAGTCTAGGTAGGATTTCGGGAATAGACATCCAAATAACTCCCCGTTATCTGGTTCTCTCATTATCAAAACAATAGAAGTTGTCAAATAGGGAACTACAAATCCTCCAAGTCAAATGTTCTTAACACCATAAGGAAGGGAGATACCCGTGAAGGGTTGAAGGCCGAGGTCCGGTTGTTCTGTGCATCCCCCCTTGAGGCACCCACCTCTTGGATGGGATCCAGCCCGTGACCCATTTATTAGGCCAAAAATCTAAATGTCACACTTTGATCGAGGTACCTAGTGACCAAATTTTAGGACATCTACCCAAGTGGCAATTGTGGGCTGCAATTGCACCTTGATCAGATTTTGTGTGGCTATTGGGAAATATCGCTAGCTCTTTTGGGATATGCCCCATTTACCCCTCATTATAACTGATTATTTCATCCTTCACTAGTTTCTCTTCCGGTGACTTCAGACCCCACTGTTGAGTACTATTGGAAGGTCCAGTGCTATTTGAGAGGAAGGACGTTACGTCTTTTGGGATAGGAGCATTTGTTTTCTTTGATTCCCCACACGGACAAAACCCACTTATCCACATATATGCTTCTTTTTCAAAACACTTGACGTATGATGCACTTCTGATTACATTTTGATTTAGATATACATATTGTGTAAAGTTCAAAATTTACAACAAAGGCTCTTGCTTATTTATTACTCTCACC
>ML784468.1:498599-527120 GCA_009831015.1 Picea engelmannii | reverse complement strand
CAATGCCCACCAAACTACCTTCATACATCCCCAAGTTTGAAGGAAAGGCAGGGGATGACCCTGCCAACCATGTCATGACTTTCCACCTATGGTGCTCTTCCAACAACATTATGGATGATTCCATCAGACTACGATTATTTCAATGCACACTCACTGGCCCATCAACAAAATGGTATGTAGATGAAAAATCGGGGTCCCATGCGACTTTCGAGTCCTTGGCCAAAGAATTTTTGACCTTCTTCCAATTACCAATCCGCCACGAAAATGGTCTTGAACTACTCTCTAATTTCAAACAAACCTCAACCACACATATCGTTGATCACATTCATGAGTGGCATAGACGACGTAGTTTGTGCAAAGCAGAAACCACCAAACAACAATGTATTGACTGGTTTCTCGGATCACTTGTCTCTCTCCTCGGTAAGGATGTAGCTTCCACCTTCCCTCAATCAGAAGAAGAAGCCATCAGTAAGGCTCAACAATACGAACTCATCTATTCATAGTCAGGGTACTTGTACACTGTACTTCCTAATCTCCCAAAACCCGTGCCATTTGGCCAAGACAAACCTGGGATGTCACACTCAGCAGACAGACTGATTGGTAATACCACGTACCACGGTCCACAACCCCAACAACCACCAATGTATGGTACACCTCAATATCCACCGGCATATGGGGGCACCTCTTATTACCCCCCACCCCCTTATCAACAACCATACCCTGTTGCTATGCCTCCACCCATCAGTGGTCCATCGCCGACACCCCCCATACACCCACCTATCCAAACAAGTTCAGGTACCCCCTCTACCTTAGCTTATACTCTAAGTACTAGCGAAAGTTCCACCTCTTCCTATCTACCTTACGGATCGTTACCCCCACAGAATCTGTACTTTCCATTTCCTGGACCCCCACAACCCATGGCTCCCCCACATCCTCATGTTGGGGTAAATTTTGTTCAACCCTCTCCCATTCAGCAATATCAAAATTTCGAAAAGCTGAATATGGAAAATCCGATCCACCCGTCGAATAATGACAAAAAGAAAGGATGAAACAGGAACAATAACAACCCAGGTTAAGGCGAGAATCAACCCCAGCAGAACCAACCTACTGGGGGAAACCAGAACCAAGGGAATCAGAACCCCCAAGGGGGAAATAACAACAGGCATCAAGGGAGAAATAACAATACTATTAAAACTACCTTCCCTTGTGCCCTTTGCGGTGAGTTTAGTCATTATACTCATCATTACCCCCAAATCGCTGATTTTAAACGGCTGAAAGACTTAGGCAGTCTACCAGATCCTCCATCACCGCCTGCCCCTCAGTAGGCCCCACAATAATATGTGCAACAACCCCCCCCCCCACCATGCTGCAGCACCCCATTCCACACCAAGGTGTGATGAACACCCAACAAGAGATACAACCTACCCCACCACAGTTAGGACAGTACCTCAATCCAAACAATCCAGCAGATCGTACGATCCTCCTCACCAGTGAGGAATAAATCCTTCTGCAAACACGCAGTCATCAATACCATGAACCCGTTGAGTCTCCTCCCATTCCCCCAGAAACAATCCCCGCACCAATGGGACCCCCATTGGTGATCCCTCACCCTAACACAGAACCACCTCTTCTCATCCCTCGCATCCCATTGTGCAGGAATGTCCACAATCCACAGGCTAGGGCGGCTCATAATTACAGTTTGGTTGATGATTTAGCACAATCCCCAGCTTCCATGTCAATCTCCGAAGTCCTTCAAACTTGTCCCACTCAGCGGAAATCATTACTTTTCGCCTTGGAGGCCGTCGACCTCGCAGATACTCGACTCATCACATTTGATCTCAACAGCGGAAAACCTCGCCTCCCCACTCTAATCGCTTTTCAAATCCCAGTGAAAATTCGAAACATAACAGTTCATCGGTGCATCATCGATGAAGGTGCATCCACATGCATTATGTCCAAATCTGTATGGCAGAAACTTGGTTCCCTCGAACTCATACCATCTGCCATTACCTTAAGAGCTTATGACAGACGACCATCATCTCCTGAAGGACTCTTCCAAAATGTCCCTGTAGAACTCGGGGGCAAGACCATTCTCATCGACATTGAAGTTATCGACGCCCCACTTGATTATAATATCTTGTTCGGTCATAGCTACATGTACGTTATGAAGGAATTTTCCTCTTCCGTCTTTCGAACGATGATGTTCCCCCATAACAGGAAGATCATTACCATTGACCAAGTCTCACATTACGAGCCTAACCCTTCTGCCAACATCAATAACATTCTCCCTCTCATCCACACAAGTCATGACACATACCCACTCATTGAAATGGGTCCTGGGATTTTCAAAGACCCATCATTGTTAGGAACTTACCACGGTGCGCCATCGCTTCTTCATCCTTCCAATCAAGTAAGTGTCGTATCATCCAACGGAACTGACATAGCGGATACCCTTCCTCCTAGGGAGGATTCTATCATATCTGACGTCCCACTAGTTGCAGAGCTCCCCCCTCACGAGCCTCCTGCGAACTCATCGACTCCACCAGTCCACGATTTCACCTCCCCCCAAGGCCATATCCCAGTTTAGGAGACAATCCCCCAAGCCATTACTCAAATCCCCTTCTTTTAACCCCCACCAGGCGTACAAGCTTTCCAAGTAGCCGCAACACTTACCCTCCCTAATATGGTGTTGAAAATTCTAGTTTGGTACTTACATCCACCAAAGATGGTCCCTCAGCCATCCCTCCCCCCCCAAATGGAAGGAATCCCAATGACGATTCCCATACTCACTCCCACCATACCTTCTACACCCCCACTCACTAACCTCCCTACCATAGTTGGGGGTGGGAAAAATAAGAAGGAGTTGACAGCTCCACTTCCCCCACGCATACAACCTCCTTGCGCGCTATGTGAGAAAGATGGACACCAAACCAACAACTGCCCATCTCTACCTGAGTTACGGAACCTGATTCCACTCAAACAAAAACCATCAACGCTCGCCACCGTCGCAAGTACTGCCACTATCGCCCCTCATTCAAGTAGTAAAGGGCTGCGAACCAAATTCGCTTGCGCTATATGTTCATAATATGGCCATTATACACACCATTTCCCAGCACTACCGTGCTTCTGGAAAACATTAGCCGCAGTGCACCAAAGCTTCCAGAACGAACCCAACCTAGCTACATCATCCCTCCCAAAAATCACTGACATCCATTATGTCACAACTTCAGTCAATGAACATATGAGATGCCCTTTCTCTCTATGTGAATCCTTAGATCATTTTACATACCAATGTCCTATGATCATTGAATACAGGCAACACCAATTGACCCTGATTCAAACCCCTGTGCCCCCTATAGAATCAATGGTTGACCTTACCTCATCACTAGAGATTCTTCATATCATTTCTCCTGAACCCGAGGCACTCCCGACTCCTCCATGTTTCTTGGATGACTTATCCGGGGATTCACCCCCAAATCCTCCCAATTCTCCCATTCATTTCCCTATAGAAATTTTACACCCAACTACCATTGGTACTCCTCAGTACTTTGATATTTGGTTTATGTCAAGCGAACCATCGCAACCACATTGCATCGTTCCCCTTGCTTCTTCTTCACCTGAAGATAACCACATGGTGACAGTCACCAATCTCACTCTTTTAGACCCCTTGTACTCCCGCCAATTCCACTGTGATGAGGACATACTCGAAGAGTTAAACACCCCCGACTACGCATGGGATGTGCTACACCACCGAGCATTCTTATTTCCACAGGAAGCCTCCACACCTCCTCACCAACACCCCAAATACGCGGTCAAAACCAAGGATTTTATCCCATCAGGGCATATCGACTGGTTCAACAACCCCATTCCTGCCCCTGATGCGTTTGAAGAAGGAAACATGGCTAACATTTACCCAACTATCAAAATCGACATTTCCATAAAAAATGGAGTCATCGAGGAAATCGCCATTGGCACCCCTTGCACTCCTCAATAAATCACCGCCTATAAAGCCCTCTTCCAAGAATATCAGGATATTTTTGACTGGTCATACACAAAAATGCCTGCCCTTGATCCCTCTATCGTCGAACATCGCATCGACACCTGGCCTGACATTACCCCAGTTCGTCAAAAACAATGACTGCTACACCCATCCAAAGAAGCAACCATCAAAGTCGAGATTGACAAATTATGCATGGTTGGGTTCATCTACCCCATTGCCTATACATCATGGGTTTCCAACCCTGTACCTGTTAACAAAAAATAGAGCACTATCTGCGTCAGCACGGACTTTCACGATCTCAATCATGCATGTCCCAAAGACAACTTCCCAATGTCTTTCATTGATAAAATCATCGACAACTGTGCAAACCACGAGGCTCTATCCTTCATGGACAATTTCTCTGGTTATAATCAAATCCAATTCCACCCAGCTGATCAATACAAAATTGCATTCACTACCCCTTGGGGTACTTTTGCATATCGTGTCATGTCATTTGGCCTAAAGAATGCTGGTGAAACTTTCCAACGAGCTATGACATACATTTTTCACGTTCTGGCTCATAGCATCCTTGCATACTTGAATGACCTCACAACTCGATCCAAGAAATGCACCCAACATCTTGATGATTTACGGATCATCTTCCAACGGTGTTGTCAGTACAACATCCACTTGAATCCAATCAAGTGTGTGTTTTGCTTCATTGTGGGGCACCTCCTTGGATTCATCGTTTCCCAAAGTGGTATTACCGTGGACCCCCTCAAATTCCAAGCCATCACAGAAATTCCACCTCCCCGGAATTTACATCAACTCTAGAGCCTACAAGGAAAAGCTGACTTTCTACAACATTTTGTCCTAGACTATGCCACTCGAGCACATGGTTTCCTTCGCACAACATCCCATTCCATTGGGATGAACATGCCCAAAAAGAATTTGACGATCTTAAAATGGTGTTGTCTAATGCCCCTTTAATTAGTGCACCCGACTACAATCGCGACTATATCCTCTACATATCAGCATCAACTGTCTCAGTAGCAGGAGTTCTCGTTCAAATAGGTGATGACGATCGTGAGCATGTCTTTTACTACATTAGTAAAAACCTCTCAGGGCTACCCTTGAAGTATAAACACAAGAGAAACTAACCCTTGCAGTCGTCCTTGCAGTTCAGAAACTGCATCATTATATTCTGCTTCGCACAACTAAGGTTGTAGCAGATTCCAACCCTATGCAATACTTGCTCAATCGTCGGAAAATTAATGGCAAATTTGCCCGATGGATCGTTATCCTTCAGGAGTACGATCTTGAATTTTCAACACCCAAGAGCAAGAAATCCCTCGTCCTTGTCGAACTTGTCACGATATTTCCCTCTGATACTACCATTAACCCATCAATACCGATTTCCTTGATGAACATCTCTTCCACATCACTTCAGATGACCCGTGGTATGGTGACCTCCTCGTCTACCTCCGAACCCAAAAATTCGGTAACCACCTCTCATGAGATGATCATCTTCGTATTCGCCACCAGGGCCCCTACTATCTCCTCATCGGAGATATCTTATACCAGCGAGGGGTCGACACCATACTTCGTCGATGCTTGACTATTGACGAAGCTAATAGAGTCTTGAACAATTGCCATAGCGGCACATGAGGGGGCTATCTTTCGGGAATGTCCATTGTTTAAAAAATCATTCGAGCAGGTTATTTTTGGCCTACATTGTTTCACGATTGCATTCACGCTGTGAAGTGATGCAATAAATGTCATCTTTATGCCAACAAGGCATGAGCACAACCTACTCTTCTTCACCTAGTCATTACTGTCGGCCCCTTCTATAAATGGGGCATCGACTTCATGATTTGTAATCCCCCATCCAGCAATGGACACAAATACATTGCTGTCACAGTCAATTGCTTCACAAAATGGGCTAAATCCATGCCCACCTTCAACAACACCACTGACACTGCAACGCGCTTTTTATTTAATCATGTCATATCTCGCTTTGGCGTACCACTCCAACTAGTTTCCGATCACAGGAAACACTTCGAGAATGAGATTTTTGTCGAACTCTCATCTCAGTTAGGATTCTCCCACGAGTTTGCCTCACCATATTACCCTTAGTCTAATGGACAGGTCGAAGTAGTTAACAAGGTCCTCAAGACCAGGTTACAGCACATGGTTAATAAACATAAGACTAATTGGCATCATATGTTATTTTCCGCGCTATGGGCTTACCGAACGGGCATGAAAACAACCACTGGTTTCACACCATTTCATCTAGTCCATGGGGTTGAGGCCACTTTTCCCATCGAGTGTGAAATTCCCACCTTACGCACTGCAATTGAGCTATTACCCGACACTGCTCCAATGGAGCAACACTTGCTGAACTTAGAGTCCCTAGATGAAGATCGTCGATCTTCATTATAGAACAATGAGGCAGCTAAAAAATTGTCAAAGGCCACATTTGATCGCCATGTCAACCTTCGCTCATTTCACGAAGGCGACCTCATCCTCGATTACAATATCACTCACGATACCCTTGGTCATGGCAAGTTCAAGTCACTATGGCATGGCCACTACATTATCCAACATTGCCTCACCAAAGGGGCATACATCCTTGCCTCTCCCAAAGGCCTCTCCCTTAAAGAACCCGTCAACGAGTTATACTTAAAGAAATTTTACGCCTAAGCGTAGCCATTCTACTTTAGGTTATTTATTTTATAGTATTTTTAATCTTTTTTCCATCCCTCACGTCTAAACTATAATTTGTGCTATTGATAGATGCTTCCTCCACCGGCCTACCACATCAGTTACGCTGACGGAGCCAGCCGTTGGACACAAAATCTCGCTTCAGCAGCTTGGGCCCTCTATACCCCCTCACATGAAATGCTCCACTCTAGCGGCATATGTTTAGGTTCAACAACCAACAACCAAGCCGAATACACTGTCGTTATTGGCCTCCTCGTCGATGCCCAACATCATCGTATTCGCCACCTTAGCATCTTTCTTGACTCTCAACTAGTCGTCTTCCAGCTCAACAATGTGTACCGCATTCACGATCCTTGCTTTTTTCGCAAATACCTGCAAGTTAGACTTTTATCTCGACATTTTGATTTCATTACATTTACACATATTCCAAGACAATTGAATCAAATTACAGATAACTTAGCTAACATTGTGTAAGACTGGCATATATCACATCAAGATACCTCTACACATACATAAAAATATCAAAAACCTGTCACAGCATATATAAATTAGACATCATCAACACATTAACAAAACACATGTAAACATCACATAGATCCCAAAATGTATACTCATATATATATAAATCAGTCCACAGTGCCATCAAAATGTTTACATACAAATATACAAACGTCCGCAGGCCAGTGAAGCACCTCGGTACAAAACTGGTGCCACTACACCAAAATGGGCTCACCAGCCTATATACAAAATACAAAAATACATAGAGTGACACTCAAGGTGCCTCTAGAGCACCACCTCCTGCCCCTCCCTCAGGCGGTGGTCCCCCACCCACTACTGGTCCTTCCGGACCGGGAGGTAACCATCTAGTCATAGCAGTACCTGCTACTGCTACTTGCCGCACCATGGCCCGCCACGTCGGTGACACTCCCACACACTGCTCCAGGATGCCCTCATCTTGGATACGTGACCACATGCCCTCAGGCATGCCCTATACCACCACCTCCAGGCGGCGACGAATATCCTCAAAATCTCCCCCGACGTCCACCAAAGGAGCATGCAATGGCCCGGCACCTGGGTCATCAAAACGGTGTCTCATCACTGCTCTCTCATCCTCAGCTAGTCTCGCCTCGATTTTCTTGCACTGACGTCTCTCTCCTGCCCATGGCCCTCCCCGCGGTGGTCTCCCTAGCTCCTGGTGAGACAGCGCTCTCAGCAGCTCAACCTCGCGCCCGCGAGGTCCTACATCTGCACATACAAACAACCAAACAATAGTATCAACATCTATACAAAATACACATGTCATGCTATCTCAAAAATCAACATATCAAACTCATAAACATACCTCGGTGATCAAACACCTCCCTTGGAGGTAACACCATGTCCAGATCACCCCGAAAGTCAACACCAGCGTAAGGATATTGCAATATAACCTACGACATCTTCCGCCACACCTGTGTCACCTCATCAGTGAAAAAATGGTCTCCCTCACCACCATCGTGGCAAACCAAAATAGTTGATTACTGCCTCAGTCATGGCTCTCACGCCCAATAAAATCCTAGGGCGTAACATCTGCGCCCTCTCCAAAAACCAGGCCACCAAGATGGACCCAAAATCAAAGTCCCATGTGTCGGTAGACCAACATCTGTCCAGCTGCCCTACCATCCGGGCATGCAGTGTCAACCCCCAAGCAAAGTGCTCCTCGGTCAGTGCCCTCCCCATAACCCTCAGCTGACTACCACTGATCTGTTGAGTTGCAAGGGACCCATACACCCTCACAATCATCGTTGCTACACAGCGATCCGCTAGAGCATCCATCGCCCTGATGCTCATGATGGAGCCCGACATGTAGTTCTCCCTCGAGCAGTACCTCCGGCCCAATGTCTCTAACGACATGTCTGCAGGTAATACCATCTCTACTAGTAGGGGCATTCCTCAAAAATGGAGCCCAATCAAAAAGTATATGTCCTCCACCATAGTGAAGGCGATCTGCTCTCCCTGCACCATAAAACAATGGAGGTCCAGACTCCACATCCAGATAAGAAATTGTAGGAGATACTCCTACACCCATATCAATGGGCACTCAAAGAACTTCAGCAGCCCATAGGCTACCAAAGTGGCACAAACCCCCGACTCCTTAATAGCCATGGCGTCCCTCAGCTGGGACCAATCCCACTCTCGCCAACCAACTGGCATCGTGTCAAATGATCGCCTGCAGCCACAAAAAATAGTCCTAGGTCATCCATATTGACCATAAAAAACATTAAAAAGATAAGTTTTACACCCGTCAACCTTGCCCCCAAGGCCTAGTTGTTTAACCCACAAGCACGCACATATGTGCGCCTGTTCACCCCACAGGCACACACCTATGCACACATGTTCAACCCACAATTACGCACATATGTGCGTCTGTCCATCCCATAGGCACGCATGCTAGTGCACCTGTCCATCCCACAGGTGTGCATACATGCACGCCTGCCCACCCTACAGGGGCACCTCCATGCGCCCCTGTCATGAACACAGGCACGCTTCAATGCACGCATGTCCACTCCACAGTCGCACACCCATGCACGGCTCTGTAGAAAACAGGCGCGCATATCATGCGTGCCTTTGTCCCCCCTATGAGCGCACCCATGTTCGGCTATCCGAATAGCAGGTGACCACTCATGCGCACATAGTTCCGGATCCCCCACGCACTTGGGGGCCCACACCCATAAAATCCCCTGTACGACCCTCCGTACAGACCCTGCCCATAAATGGAAAATCTACTTCTATGCAGGATGATAAGACTACCAACCTGAAGCTCGCTGGTCCTAGATCGGCTGCCTCATTCTCCCAGAATCTCCAAATCTCCTCTAAATACCTCTCATCCAGTCACTCTGGAAGCAAGTACAAATGAGGAGGCAATGTGGGCCCTACAGCTATATATAGGCTTTTCCGCCAAATTTCCAATCACCATTCCGGGAGCTCCGAGTGTCCGTTCTTCAATCCATCTTCAGCCACAGGATCAACATCTCGTCATCTACATCAAGACAGTCCCCGAGCCACTTTTTATCCTTAGCCCCTGGGGCGCCATTTTTGCATAACCCGTCTAGGTACGCATGCTCATGTTTAAAATTATCAAATAAATGCTCGTATGTTCGATTCTCTTCAGATATTTTTCACGTCGGGTATTTGGTTTTCATGTGTGCAGGTACTTGGTCATCATACATCAATGCAACCCCTTCGGGTATATGATCAGCACTAGCATGTAATCATTCCCTCTGAATCTCACTTGCATCTCTAGTCACACCCTCTGACATTTTCCTCTAGGATCCCCATCTCTGGCTCTACAGTACCAACACCTCCATTGCATCTTAGGCACTGTCACCCGGTAGCACTCTCCCCCACATGAGTTGTCCCATTCATATTACCCTGTTTCACTGTGACACTCATGTCGTTTTTCAACCCTTTAGGGATGGGAGTCTCGATAGTCTTACATCATGTCGTGAATCAACCACATACTCCTTCTCCTCATTTTTCTAGCTTTCCCACTGGACTCCCAGATTATCTCTTCAAGGTTCTATTTTGACTGCACCTCCGGAGTATCATGAACCCTCCATTTCATCCACAATCAGTTTGCCCCTCTGCAAATTTCCCTTCATTTAACCTACCTCATACAGAAACCCACCCATGGGGCCCCCACCCTCCACTAGTTCTCCAAGCAAATTGAGCCCTACCCGAGCCAACCATATTACATTGGGGCACCCTTTTCTGTATTTGTACACTCATCCCAACTTATTCTTTATTTATTTGGTACATTGTAAAAATCCTTTATTTCCAACATTTACATCTCCTTTTGTCGCTACCTTTGACGACCTTCTTCCCTTTTTTGGCAAACGCAACCCATGTCACCCTTGGTTGGGGCACAGCTTATCATCTACCCTTGTTGGCATTGTCCACATACTCTAAGTATCCCACAGGTCACTTACCTCTGCCCTCTGAGTTTGTCCACTTTGTCTCGCCTCTGGCACAACTTATCCCCTGTCTTGTTGTCCCCCTGACACTCGACCTAATTGAACGGTTGTGGTCACTTATACCTCACATATACCCCCAACCAAGGGAAGTCTTGAGTCTTCCTACATATTGACTTCTTCCATGTACCTCCTCCCGTTCCTAACCTCACCTAGTAGATTTCACGAAGCTCTTTTCTTTTCAAAGTCTCGTCCCCCTTTTTTGTCGACATCAGCACAGTTTCCAGAAGGGCGATAGTATCTTGACTCTCATTACCTTTCCAATGAGAGGTCTCGGACGACACAGGGTGAACCACAATTGCTCCCTGTTGACCCCCGTAACATTCGACTTCAACACTTTCTCATGTTACGGTGGGTCTTACTTTGCGACTATTGCAGTTATTTCTTATATTCGCTGAAGACCTGTGAACTTAGTCGGGCTATCAATGCCTACAGAATCCGTGATATTTCTTACAAATGTCACTGATTACTATTTAGAGTATGTTCCTCCATAGAATTATCTTCTTCCTTTACCACGACCTCCCCCGAGAGCGCTGCAGTTGTCTACATCAACACATCATTCCTTTTTTGAGTTACATGACATGATCATGGGGCATGCCCGCCTCGTTTGTACACAGTTTATTTTTACACACCTTATGGAAGGTTGGGTTCTACAAGTTCCCTTCTCCCTCCAATGGGTAACTCTTTACAATCCCACTATCGCTCTCTCTTACAACGACACTCTCAGTAGAATAAACATTGATGGATTTCAGCTATACGTATGCTCCTAACCTCATCCATCAAGGAGCATTTGTTATCACTGAAATTTCGTCCGCAAATGGTCACATGAATTTAGCATCGTCAAACAGTTATGAGGTCACCCATGGACCAAAATTACCACAAAATCATTTCCAAAGGGTCAAAAACTATACAACCTGTGACAAAATTAAAGTGCACTATGACTACACAGAGCGCACACGCACATGCACAAAACAGAAACGCAAGAAAAGTGCACACGCGCGACTGTGGTCACTAAAATCCGTGCACATCTGAGAATGCCGCATTTATGAGAGTGGTCAGCCTCCCACCCACTTCTAGTTCAGCTTCCAAGTTGATTTGACACTCAAATCTGGACTGGATCCGACTGGGTGGCTGGTCAAAAACCTAAAAATTCCCTAATTAGCCTCTTTACACACTACAAGTTGGTTGCACAATACCTCAAAGAGGTGCTATAAAAAGTCCATGGTTGCACTTCATTTTTTAAGGAATTCAATAGCAAAGTTATGCTGCTACTATTCTCTTGAGGAATCCTCTATTCTCGTCAAGAGTATATTAGCACCATTACATTGGGCAATCCATCTCACCCCTTGAGTGGATTAGCAAAGAATTCTTTCACCATTTTCATTCAAAGTTGTAAGAAGAGATTATTTGTGGGGGTCCAAGAGCCCTCCCTTGGAGGAAGAAGGGACTCATAGTCCTCTTTCTTCTTGGTGTTTTCTTTCACTGATATAAAACTTACCATTGGTGACATGGGTCTTATTGTTTCTTTTGTCCTTATGTCCCTATGCTCATTAGTTTAGTTGTTATTTTATTTCTTAGTTGTTCTTTTATATTTCTTTCTCTAACCCTTTTCCTTACAGCTGTCCTGCTTAGCAAACCCAACTAAGCTTGCAAACACCTCTGTTTTTCTCACTAACGTGACGAAAGAGGCGCAACAAAGATGATTATGCATCTAATTTAATGTATGTTGATTGCGAGAATGTAGATGTTGCTAATCATCCATGGCATCATGATATTGTTTAATTATCATAGAAGGAGCACTACCCACTTAATATTGAGAGCCACAAGAGAAGGAGATTGCGATTGGAAACCTCAAAGTATGTCATTCTAGGTACCTTATTGTTTTGCAAGTATGTTGAAGGTATGCTCCTCCATTGTGTAGATGAAGAGACTGCTCAAAGCATATTGAGATTTCTTCATGGTATGGTCACGTAGTCCTTCCATATCAATGGGCATTTTGTTGCTAAGGCTATTTCCCATAAATCCCTTGAACTAATAACTTGCTATTGGCCTTCAATTTTCAAGGATTCTTGTCGATTTGTGCAATCTTGTGACATTTTTTATTGAATGAGAAGAAGAGAGAATATTTCGGTCATGCCCTTATATCTCATTCTCCTTGAATTCCCTCTTGCTAAATGGGATTTGGATTTCATTGGCCCAATCAACCCTTTGTCTTCAATTGGTCATTTTTTCATTCTTACAGCTACTCACTACTTCACCAAGCGGTCTAAAGTTGTTCCATTAAAAATGTAAAAGATGAACAAGTGATCACCTTTTTGGAGGTAAACATATTTTCTCATTTTGGCCTACCTTTAGAGATATTTTATGATAATAAGACTACATCTCTATGAAATTGATAGAAATTTGCAATAGATTTGGGGTCAAGCATGTAACTTCTTCCACTTATTACCTCTAGGGAAATGGCTAAGTGGAATCCACGAATAAAATCTTGATAAAGATCTTGAAAAATATTATAGGAGATAAATGTTTTCAATGGCATACTCAACTCTTCTATGCCTTATGGGTTGATTGCACTAGACCAAAATTAGCACAAGAAGGCTCATTTCCCATTGTTATATGGGTAGGAAGTTGGCATGCCCATTTAACTGGAGTTGGCATCCTTTCAGCTTGCCTTCCAATTTGAATAACTAAACTCCTCTAATACCCAAATATTTAACACCTTGTTAGCATTAGAGGAACAAAGAGAGAATTCCCTGACTAATCTCAATCATATGCAAAAGAAGGTGGGAAGTATTTTGATAAGAGGGTTAAATTTCCAACTTTTAATGTGGGGTATAAAGTATTACTTTGGGATTTTTCTCATTTGGATAAGGGAAAACACATGAAATTCCAAAAGATTTGGTTGGGGCCTTACATAATTGCATATATGATTGACACTAACACATATATTATCTCAAGGATGAACATGATAGGTTGTTTTCATACACTACCAATGGGTGTTTTTTAAAGCATAACATTTTTTTTTTGTATTTGGAAAAATCAACAACTAGGGTGGGCTTGTGATCACGTGACATGGGGCTGATTTCAACCGCTACTAATGTAGCCTCTAGGCATACCCACATTTCCCCCACACACAACACACACGTCTAGTCAAGGTTTGAACCAACAATGTCACAAGGAGTGCCTTAAAGTGCACTCTATCGCCACCTGATCTACACCTCAGAAGACTATTTAAAACATTACATTGATCCTAACCTAGGGGTACATAATTTGCAAGGTAATAAGTAAATAAATAAATAGAACTATAGTTTATGTTTTTGTTTTTGTTTTCTTGATTGATTTTTTTTTGTTTTTAGTAAGATTTAGTTTTAGTTGTCTCTTTATTTTGTAATTTGCATCTTTTACTTTGCATATTTCCTTGCTTCTATGGTTGTTCTTTTTCTTTTCTTCTTGATTTTAGTTTTCTCTAGTATCCCCTGGTTTTGAATTACCTCAAATTCAAAAATAAATTGATGGCGAATAGCTCTTGAATTTGCTTCACTTATTTGATTGCTAGAAATGTTGGTGGATCTTGATATTGACACCCTAGGGTACAAGATATTATACACCTATTTTTTCTATAAGAGGTTACACCTTGAAAGACAAATTGCCAATGTGGAGGTTGAGAATCCTATCCCCTCATTTTATTGATCTCTTCCCCCTTCTTCATCCTTTCAAGAATATCCCAAGCATACTTATGCATGGACGATCATTACTTTTCCCATGTTTTCATGCTCTGGTCATATTGAATACCTTCTATAAATGTCATAACTTACTAGTTTTCAAAATATCTTAGTGCATGTTTTTCTCATTACCTAAAGCATTGATTTGTTAAACTAATATTTTGAGTCTTAGCCTAGATGTTCCCAACCCTCCATTTGGAAGTTGTCGATGTTGAGCCAAATTTTGGATGAAAAAGTTACAAACAGAAAAGCATTACAATTTCATTTACTTTAGCCACCTTAAGAAATCTTCGTCTTAAAAAATTATATTTGTTTGCCTCTATCATCATGAAAAAAATTCCCAGCACATTGACACTAGAGAGAGGTCCCATCCTTAAAAGTGATATTTGGGGAGCTATAAGATTGTTTATTGGTGTTGAGGCACGATGGAGTTGTATGGCATGCAAACAATAGGTGGATAATTTTTTACTTGTAGGTTTCAGTTTCATTGGTACATATATCTTGCACAAGTATTATGTGTTTGTCTTCCTCATCTGCTATTATGGATTTATGGTTTGATGCTAATGCTTCTTTTACATGCACACACATCTACGGTGCTAACTTTTCTTTAGTTTCGTTTCTGTATCTATGGCGTATTAATGCATTTGAAGGTGGGATCCATGTTGAATTTGTGAGTTACATGGATGTCAAAGTAAAATAAGAAAGAAAGGCCCGAGGGTTGGTTATCTCAACAAGATCTTTATCTTAAATATGGTATTATACATGCATCATTGCATTGTCTTTCCAATGATATGAATGATATCAACAATGTAAACTTTGGCAAGGTATTAACATATACAATGTAACTTAACATAGAGCATATGTGTTACAAGGCCTTCATTGCTTGTTGGTTGATGGTGTGCACTGACATTTTGTTATATGATTCATCTTTGGTAGACATGTTGTAGTTGGTATACTATTTGGTTTTTGAGCCTGTGCATTCAATGTTCTCCACCTGACATTTAACTAGGGAGATTTTCCATCATGGTACCATACTCGGATTTGGGATTTCTCCTCCACCTTGGTCTATCCTTTACTTGCCACCTTTACCTTTTGCACTAGCACAATACACCCACATTTAACATTGCTAGTTGGCAATTGATCCCCCTTCATTTTTCACTATTGAATGGAATCCAGCGATTGATTTTTTCTCTTGTTTCTTGAGGACTTAGCCTACCCTGCGTATTGGCCATTACTTAGTCATTTGCTTATTCTTGGCCTCACTGATTTGGAGTTCCATTTCTTTTTGTTGGTGTTGTTGTTGTTACTGTTCAGAGCCCATCCTTCTCACTAGATTGCTACCTCTCTCACTTGGTGTATATCCCAACTTTGGCAACTGTATTGGCACCTATGCTAGCATTTTACTCTAAGCATTATTGTGAATTTGTTGGTGACTATGGAGGATTCTGGATTTGTAGTTCTCATCTTGGCTTGGCACCTAAGAGGTATCATTGCAACTAGTTTTTTTTTAGTTATAGCTTGAGTTTTAGATATGGTGTCAATTTGGTATTTTTATTTGGTGAATTATTGATTCCCCTCCTTTGGGATTTCCTCCTTCTCATTTGTTGATTTGTACCTAGGTCACACATTGTATTAATTGGTTGGTTTATCCCTGCCATTATGATGCCTTATAAGCTCAAGCAACTCTTATACTTAGGGTTTGAACTTGTATTTGGCACAGGCCCAAGAGTGTTGTTTGTATTGTTCGTCCTTGTTCAACCTATGTCAAGTTTCAAAAGAAAAAGGGGATCATAAGAAGCTACACTCGACCTATGTCATTTGTTTATTGGCTCACTATGATGAGAAAAATCTCTATGTAATTTAATATGATTAAAACAAATCATATAATAAATTACAAATAATTATAAAGATTAATAAAATTCAAAAAATATATTAAAAATGCACATTTAACATTTAACGTAAGTGTTATAATTAAGTTCTTATCTTGCACACATTCAATGTGCATGGTAATTCACCAGCAATAAGGTTTAGTCACTAATCACTAATGGCTTAGCAAGGAGGTCAGATAATCAACCATTTTTATTTATATACACATATTATGAATGGTATGTTTTCTTAATATAACATTCCAAGAGGAACGTCTATAAGGAATGAAGTTGAGACAAGAGTCAATTTACAATGGAAAGATGAGCCCAATATTCCTCCACTTTCTTGGGAGTGTAGAAGCGTAAAGTTACATGTCAGTGATCTAACTTGATTTCCCATAAAACAATCATGTGAGCACTATCCACCCGCCTGTAGAGTCATTAAGACTCAGTGATGCTTGATGGACATACATGAAGTATGGTCATCCCGTCACCATTTGCCTACGCACATATTTCGATTACTAAAAAATTTAGCAACCCCACCTAATCTTTTCGTCAAGTCTCTCAAGAAAACATCGTTAACCCACCATTAGGAAATGGTTAAATTTGACAGGTATTTACCCCTTTTTCCATTTTTAATCGTCAAATATAGATAATTTTTAAATTTACACGTCATTAATGACGTTCACTTAATTTTTGAAATCGTCAATTTTTCCATATATATATAATTGCTAGGAAATCCATTAGGGATGCTTCTAATAAGTCCTTAAAACTTGATAAGATAATTACGTACAAATCCCTAATTAAAAGGGAAAAAAAGGTATTATATCAATAAAAGGCAAGACCAGCTTTCACAACTATATAAGTTGGATCCTAAGAAGTTCTGGAGCCAAATTATAAACCGCAATACTAAATAAAATAATAGGGTTCCCTTAAGGGACTGGAATTCCTACCTTAAAAGTCTTTATGAGTTCCTTAATTCCATGTACACCATTCTTATTGTCCCTACAAAGGATGATTTTTTTTCTTTAGATGACATAGATTTTGGGGTTAAGCGACTTGCAAATGGGAAAGCTAAGAACATTGAAGGCTACCAAGCTAGAATTTTTAAAATCAGAGGGCCTATCCTTATCCCTCACATACACAAGCTCTTCAATTTAGCGGTCAAGCAGGGATTCCTTAAACCTTGGATGCAAAGCCTCATTGTTGTTATTTTAAAAAATGGGGATAGAAACATTCCCTCTAATTATAGGACCATTATGATTAGCCTAATTTTAGCCAAGCTTTATGGAATTATTTTGGTAAAGAAGATAGCCTTTGGCTAGAAAGTCACAGTTGTTCGACAACACAGGTATTCCAACATAGGACGAACACCTTCAATAACCACTCACATAACCAGATCAAATATCAACACACTGATGTTTTCACGTGATAAAACCCCTATGGGGAAACATCCACGGCCCCAGCCAACGCGGCCACTTGGAGTAGTTTATTAATGCAAAAGAAAAATATTACAGAGAGATTTTACAAGAGAGTTTCTCACAATATATCATCGGCAAATGACCCTCCATGCTCTTTAAATAGATATCATGGACCAATCGGGTGTTAAGTCATAGATCAGTGGCCATTAAGATCAAGGAGAGTATGAACCATCGGATCACTCTATGTCGGGAACATATTGTGACAGTCAGATGTCCTAACTACAAATGCATACTAAAGAAACAAACTTTTACCTAACGACACATTAGACCAAGTAGTTCTTAACTAACTCCTAAGTGTCTAAATATCCGAACATCCCCCCTTAAGAATAACTTGGGATAGGATTGAAGGATTTACGATGTCGACACAATAGGAGAACGAAGGAGGCATTAGAGCATATCCCCCCTTAATGAAAACTTATTGAAATCCTAACTTAGATCGAAGTTTGGAAAAATTTTCTCCTGTAAGAGACTTTGTGAAAATGTCTACAACTTGATCTTCTGTAGGGCAAAAGAGCACTTCAATAACTTGGTCATGAATGAGCTTTCTGATGAAGTGCATGTGTAGCTCGATGTGCTTGCTGCATTGATGTTGAACTAGGTCTTTGGCGAGTTTGATGACACTCTGATTGTCACACCAGAGGTTGGTCAGATGTTGTTGTTCGAATCCAAAATCTGAAAGGATCTATCAAAGCCACAAGGCTTCCTGACTTGCATTTACCATTGCTCGGTACTATGCTTCTGCTCAAGAAAGTGCAATAGCTTGTTGTTTCTTACAGACCCACGTGACAGGTCTTGAACCAAGGCTGAAAACATAACCTACAGTAGACTTCTGATCATCAGGGTTGCCGGCCCAATCTGAATCAGTGAAACCAACCAATAAAGGAGTCCCCCCTGAACTGTAACGTATCCCGAACTGAACTGTACCACAAACATAGCGAAGTATCCTTTTAGCTTCTTTCCAATGGATTTCATTGGGTGTTTTCATATATCGGGCAACAATACCAACAACAAAGGAAAGATCAAGATGGGTATGAGTCAAGTATAAGAGGCTGCCAACCAACTAATGATACATAGTGGCATCAACTTCAGGAGAAGTACAGGTGGCATTAAGCTTGACTCCAGACTAGAAGGGAAAAGGGGTTGGTTTACAATCATCCATGTAAAAGCGACAAAGAATTTCACAAGCATACTTAGACTTGGAAAGAAAAATTCCTTCATTGGTTTGAAAAACTTGGAGGCCAAGGAAATAGTACAAAAATCCTAAGTCTGTCATTTCAAATTTCTTCTTAAGGCTAGTTTTCACATGGTTTAAAAGTTTTGAGCCACTACCAGTAAGGATAAGGTCATCAACATAAAGGAAAAGGATTATGAGATGGCTTCCTACTTTCTTGGTATAGACATTAGGATCATAATGACATCTAGATAATCCAATGTCAATAAGAAAGATGTCCATTTTGGCATACCAAGCTCGAGGAGCTTGCTTAAGACCATAAAGAGATTTCTTAAGGCGACATACAAGGATAGAGTCATTTTGGACATAGACAGGAGGTTGTTCCATGTAGATTTATTCTTGCAAATATCCATGCAAGAAGGCAGATTTAACATCCATCTAATGGACCTCCCATTTATGTGAGGCAACAAGGGAAAGAACAAGGTGGATGGAATTCATTTTGGCTACAGGGGAAAAGGTTTCATTATAGTCAATTCCTTCAACTTGGGAAAATCCTTTGGAAACTAACTGAACCTTGTGTCTTTCAACACTTCCATATGATGCATACTTAGTTCTGTAGACCCATTTACATCTGATAAGTTTTCTTCCTTTTGGAAGAGCTACAAGATCCCAAGTATCATTTTTCATTAAAGAACGATACTCTTCATTCATTGTTGTATCCCAATCTGGATGACCTGAAGCTTCTGTAAATGTCTTTGGATCATGCGTCTCTGAAACTTGAGACAAAAGAGAAGAGGCTTATTGGAACTGTGAACATGTTCGATGCTGATCTAAAGGATCACCGACAAGACCACCAGTTGCTTCTCGTGTTGAACGAACCCATCTAGGAAGCGGTGGAATTGGTGTGAGTCTAGGTTCAAAGGACTCATATGGAGGAAGGTGGGTAGGTGGAGGTGGATTTTCATCCTCACTGTGATCATCTGAAGAAGAAACCATAATAGGAACAGAAGAAGGCACAAACATCGAAGATGGCTCGCAGGTCGAAGAAGGTACAACTTTCGAATTAGGCTCATAGGCCAAGAGATTTTCATAAAATTTAACATCTCTTCTAAGAATAATTTCATTACAATGTGGTTGAAAAAGTCTATAACCTTTGACATCTTAAAAATAACCAACAAATATACACTTCTCACTTTTAGGCTGCAATGCTTTCCTTTTCTCATCAAGAATGTGAGCCCATGCTATACTGCCAAATACATGGAAGTGACTTACATCTGGTTTAATTTTAGTCCAAGCATCTTTCGGTGTTATATTTTTAAGAGCCTTTGTGGGAGTGCGATTGACTATGTAATTTGCACAGTTGATTTCTTCCGCCCAATACTTTATAATTAATCCCTTAGATTGGATCATACAATTAGCCATTTATTTTAATGTGGGGTTCTTTCTCTCAACAACACCATTTTGTTGTGGTGTATATGGAACAATGTGTTGCATTTGGATGCCCCGTGTAATGAAATAACTTGTACAATTATTGTTCACATATTCACCTCCATTATTTGTTCTTAACTTTTGAATTTGATGTCCAAATTGTTTTTCTACAAAGACCTTGTAGGCCAAAAACTTGTCAAAAAATTCACTCTTAAGTTTTAAGAAGTAAACCCAAGTACGTCTGGAAAAATCATCAATTAAAGTTAAGAAATACTTGCACCCAGAAAAGGAAGCAGAAGAAAGTGGACCACACAAATCAATGTGAACAAGCTGCAAAGGGCCCGAGGCGTGCCAAGAGGCACGTTTGTCAAAACTGTCCTGATGATGTTTGTCGAGAACACAACTGGCACAAACACTATCTCTGCATGAAACAAGAGGAAGACCAGTCACCATTTGTTGATTACATAGTTTCTGCAATGAGTGATAGTTTAGATGACCAAACCTCTCATGCCAAAGTTTGCTCAAGCATCGCTATGAGCAACAAAAACTGATGAAAAAGATGATAACCCAAAGTTGTCAAACTTGTACAACCTAGTAATATGATCAACAATTCCAGTTGCAAGAACATGCTTAGGATATTTTAGATCCTTGATTACAACTTGGTGAGGTGAAAACTCTACGGTTTTACCTTCACCTGAATGAGTGATTTGATAGACTGATAGAAGGTTACAATAAAGTTTTGAAACACATAATACATCATTGAAATGACCATTATCTACTTGAACTATTCCAGATCCTACAACGCTAAGAGATCTATCATCACCAACAAATATTTTCTTGGTGTTATATTCATTTAGAGCGGAAAATATGTCTTTATCTTTAACCATATGATAATATGTTTCGGAATCAATAAGCCACTCATAAGAAGAAGAAGTAGAAGTTTTATTGAAGGAGAAACCAGAAGTGGAAAGTGCATGTCCATGAGAAGAAGAAGAAGAAGTAGAATCAATATTGATGTTGTGCTTCTTCATTGTTTCTTCTAAAGCTGTCATCTTCTTGAAACATTTGGACTCATCATGACCATCTTTATCACAAAAGTTGCAATGTTTGTTAGTCTTCTTATTTTTATATTTTGTTCCTTTGTCACCATTAGGAGTTGAAGCTGTCTAAGTGAGTTTGGGACCCTTATGTTGCTTTTTGTTGTAGCGAGGATGTTGCTTCTTGGGATACTTGGGTTTATCTTTCTACTGGGCAACTAAGGCTTTGTTGGAGGTACTTGCAGTTCTTATCACTCCAAGTTGTACAAGATTATCTTCCTCTCTAATCAAAGTAGCACAAAAGGACTCAAGAGTGGGTTTTTGATAATCTTTCCCTAGAGCCTCTCTCATGGCATAAAAGGTATATACAAACACATAATATGCACTACCTATCATAGAAACAATAAGATAGATGCAACACTCTTCCTCCATTTTTACCTCACATTCTTCACATAAAATTATGAGTGTTTTAAACTTAGATAGATAGTCTCCAAGGCAACAAAAATCACTTGGAATCAAGGCCAGTACATTATTTTCTAACTGTTGTGCTCGAATAATAATGAGTTTACCAAACACATATTCAATATTTTCCCAACCTTCTTCGAGGTCATTGATTTCTTTAAGGTGGAACCTTAAATTAGGAGAGATGGACATTCCAATTAGTCCAGGTGCTTCATCACTCCTATTAGCCAATTTCGCTTTCTTATCATCATCATTGGGTGCTTTTTCCTTTCCCAAGGTAATCTGGTACAAACCTTTACTTCTTAATAAATCTTTCATATGATATTTCCATTGGAAGTAGTTGGTCATGGTAAGCAAGACATTACTTGTAGAAGCCATATTAAATATGAAGATAATATGGATTTAAAAATTGAAACTGATGATGTGAATGGAAAGAGCTCAAAAAGTTATGCAGTTTTAAAAAAAAAACGACACTGAAAACGGACTTCGGATGTGAGAGTTATGCCCTTTTAAAAAAAATGCATAAACGGTAACCAAATGACCACATGATAGTGTAAGTTGTTTTATGAAGTGACCCACTTTTATAAAGAGAAGTGGGGATCACTTTTACAATGAAGTTACTTTATAACAGAAAAACTGTTTGCAAAATAAATAACTCTAAAATAAAATATTAAAGCTACTTATAATGATTCACTTTTATACTTGAAGTGAAATGCACTTTACAATTTTAGCATGAACTTTTTCAAAAAAGTAACAAAAGAGAGACTTGAAATCAAGACCTCTTACTTAATAAGGGAACTTTTAACCAAATGGTCTAGCAAAACATATTATAATATTCAGAAAGAGGATTGTTGTTGTTTTTGTTGGAGACGTCCTTGGAAAGCGTGCTAAAAAAAAAACTATTTTCACACAAGAAAAAAAAATTGCTTCTCAATGACAACAAGGGTTAGATCTCGGTTAGCTTACCCGGAAGATACACCTTTTCCTATCAATTTTTATTTTCTGAGATCGCACAGGGCGCGGGGAAAAGAGCATACGCAGATCTAAAAGAGTAGCAACTCAAAAATAAATAATACAAAACAGAAATAAAACCAAAATACTACTCTGCAAAAATTTAAAAAATGTGTATTCAAGCTTTATACCTCCAGATCTCACTGTAATGGTCGTATCTTGGGCAAACGAAAACCTTTTTGAGTGAAACAAAAAGTGTTCCTAAATGAAATGAGTGCGCCAAACGCAATGGAACAGTCCTCTCAGCCCATACATGTATGAAAATGACAGAAAATGGATATGCGGAAACTCGGCTTCACGATCTCGATCTACAACAGGAGCGGGTCTTCAAACGGGCTCTGATACCATGTTCGACAACACAGGTATTCCAATAGAGGATGACGAAATTTAGTAACAACTCACATAACCAGATCAAATATCAACACATTGATGTTTTCACATGGTAAAACCCCTACGGGGAAACATACACAGCCCCAGCCAACGCAGCCACTTGGAGCAGTTTATTAACGAAAAAGAAAAAAATTACAAAGAGATTTTACAAGAGAGTTTCTCACAATCGATCATTAGAAAATGACCCTCAATGCTCTTTAAATAAATATCATGGACCAATCGGGTGTTAAGCCATAGATCAATGGCCATTAAGATCGAGGAGAGTATGAACCATCAGATCACTCTATGTCGGGAACATATAGTGACCGTCAAATGTCCTAACTACAAATGTATACTAATGCATACTAAAGAAACACACTAAGAAACACACTTGTACCTAACGATACATTAGACCAAGTAGTTCTTAACTAACTCCTAAGTGTCTAAATATCCTAACAACAGTAAAAGAGATAAAGGACAGGTCGGGTTTAGGAGATATCATTTAACTGTGGACCGTCTTGTTACCTTTAGGATCATTGCAGAGGAGTTTCACAATACTAAAACCAATCTTTTTTGTTGTTTTGTTGACTTTAGAAAAGCTTTTGACATGGTTCCTAGGAAAAACCTTTGGAATAGGTTGGAAGAGATAAAGTTGCCTCTCAATTTGAGGGTTGTTGCAATAAGGATGCATGTGAACGTTATTGCTATGTTTAAAAAGATTGAGGGCTTGTCAAAATAGATTAATTGCAATAATGGAGTCAAACAAGGTTGTCCCTTTTCCCCTACCATTTTTGGCATATACATTGACAAGTTAGAAGATTTCTTGGAAAAAACAAGTTGTGTCGGCCCTAATCTCACTAGTATAGTCATCAATTTTCTTCTTTATGATGATGATATCATTCTTATGACAAGGAGTCCACATGATCTTGAAAACCAACTAATAATCCTCAAGGATTTTTGCTCCAATATGGATATGACTATTAATATTGATAAGACTAAGGTCATGATAATTAAATCCAATAAGATCATGTATGATACCTTCATATATAACAACAACAACTTGGAGGAAGTGAATTCATACAAATATCTTGGAATTGATATTCACCACAAACTCAATTGGAATTATAGCATTAAGAAAAGGATTATTGGGGGATGGAAAGCTTATTATGGGCTTGAAAACAATTGTAAATCAATTGATATTTGGAGTTGGGATAAGAAGAAACTCCTCTTTGAGATTCTTGTTACACATGTTATTCTTTATGGATGTGAAGTCTGGGGCTGTAGTATCTCTCGTGAATCCTGGAGAAAGATAGAGAAAATGCAAAAGAATATTATAACCTATAATCTCAAAATTAAAGGAAATACGCCCTATCCCATCCTTCTCTTAGAAACAAGTCTCTCCCCCATTGAGAGCATGACTATGACTAGATACCTAATGTATAAGAACAAGTTAAACAACATGGAAGACAAGAGGCTTCCTAAAATTGCTTCAAAATCGAGTCGTAACCACCACTGACTTAAGCGAGGATGGCATAAAGATGCTCAGTCTTCGCTAAACTATTGGGGAATCATGGAAGACACCATTTTGCAGAATAAAGATACTATTAAAAAAAATGTCAAATCAAAATTTAAGGAGAAAATGTGGTGTGATAAAGAGTTAGAGGAAAAAATAATATTAAGGTATTATAAGGATGTAATCAACCCTAATCTAGAAGATCAAAATTATATATATGTTTTGACAATTTCAAAGAAAAAAAAAATCATTGATAAGATAAGAACAAATTCTCACGAGCTCCATAGTGAAATTGGGCGTTGGTCAATTCCTAAAATGCCATGGGATGAAAGAGTGTGTCACCTTTGTGACACTAAGAAGGTTGAAGATGAAAATCAATTTCTCTAAGATTGTCCAGCCTGTACCTAGATTAGATCTCATTTTCAAAATATTTGTCACTCTACCAACCTTCCTAACTTCTTAACTCAACAAAAATATGGTGATCTTGGAAACCTTCTCTTAATGCTTTTCGAGCACAGAAACAAAATTCTAAAGAATCGCAAGTAATCACTTACCCTCTTAAGGTCCTATAGACCAATTCAGTCTTAGTGGACGTTAATCATCATCATCATAATAATAATAATAATAACAATATATAATATAATACAATAACAATACATATTATAATAATAACAATAGATATTATAATAATAACAATAGATATTATAATAATAACAATAGATATTATAATATAATAACAATTTCCTAAATTTGAATGTTGATTTTTGTGTAAAGCATACATAACTCAAGTTAAAAATTCTATAGCAAAGGCCATGCATAGTACATGTTACAAATTCTATAACACATGGAGGTTGCAACTTCCAAGTTGCATGCATAACACATTGCATAAGTTACAAATATTATATCATAGGCTATGCAACCCATGCACGCTCACAAGTCACGGGAATTCTTTGAAAATTTGATCGTATCACATCCTGTAGGTTGAAAAGTGAAGGTTGAGGGAAGAAAAGATAAAGGATGTTGAAACACTACCTAAAATCTGCATGCAACTATCTTAAGTCTCATTAATATTAAATTGCAATTGCAGTGATGGAAATTGTCTTTGTTTGGCTGAAGCTAGAAAATACCTTATTGCACACTTATTTTCTCATTATATTTGGTTTTTGAGAATCCACATTTAAATACCCTCCCACATGTGTTTTTAATGTCTTCCTAAATCTTGTCCCCAAGGTGTAGGACAGTCGGTGACGGAGTGTGTTGTTAAGGCACTCCCTGATGTTAAAGTCACTGGTTCGAAACCTGCGGGGACAAAAAATCCAGCCATGTTAAGGGTTGGTGTGGCTCAGGCCGGGTGCGATCCCCGGGTGATTTTGACGGCTTAGATGCCCCCGAGTTACAGTTTCTCAACCACAGGCTAGTCCCACAAGTCACGGACAAACTAGCAAAAAAAAAATGTCTTCCTAAATCTTGACAATAAGATTAAACATGGGTGCGGTAGGCCTCTCACAAGCTCTATTTTATTTCATTTTAGAAAACATTAGTAGTTGCTATTTAAAAAAGCAAATCCAAAATAATTCAGTAATATTTATTATTTCATTATATTAATAACAAAAGTTGTTCTTGTATTCATGACAAAAGTTAAAAAAAACACATATAATACATATTGTTTAAATGACTGATAAAAATAAATATAAAGTCGGGCTAAGAGCAATTTTAAAAACAAACCCGTCATAAAAAATTTACTTCACGGGTAGGATTTCCCATCAAATTTATACTCTGCGACCAAGCTCAAGAATCCAGAATAATGGATCACCTCCCAAGATGCAGTCCCTCCCATTTTAATTTTGAACTTTGAAGCCCCACGCAACACACTTCATGAATACCCTGTCGACTGCATTTGAATTTTGAAGCCCCGCATAGTGCACTTCATGAATACCCCACACACCTTCCTACCGCATTTGAATTTTGAATTTTGAAGCCCCACACAACGCACTTCATGAATACCCCATAGACCTACCTTCTTGAGATTTATTTCTTCATTTTTGAGCTAGCTCGTAACTATAGGAAAACATGAATGGATGTTTGTCTTTCCTAGGCATAGACACTAGAACAAGGTCACCACTCTGCATGCCAGTGAATGCCTAAGGAGATCATGGAAGATGGACAAATTGATTTTGACATCGTTAAAGGAAAAAAAAAAAAAATGCTACGGTGTTCACAATACATAGAATAATATTCCACACCAGGGAAGCATGGAAAAATGGTTAATAATAATATTAATGTTGAAGTTTTAAAATCGTTGGAATGGATTGATGATTAATAATATAGAATAAGAAGAAGAAGAAGTAATGTTAACGTCCACGAGGCTAACAATAGCCTATGGGACAGACCGCCTCACACACCGATTTTAGCAATTCAACCCTTTTCCTGTTCAACTTGATGATGAGCTCCCCTAATTTCTCCACTGTCCCCTCACTGAATAAGTCATTCCAGGAGCTAGCTATCAAGATATTTATATAGTTGTCCCTACTGTCTTTGAAAGCTTCACACTCTAAAATGAAATGCTTTTATGTTTCTACTTTTTCGGAGGTGCAGAACACACACACCCTTTCTTCCCAAGCTTCTCTTGGTCTTTTCCAGCTCCTAGTTTCACAACGGAGTTGATGGGAATTGGTTCTTAATTGGGCAAGAAGAATTTTGTCTCTCCAAGCTATATTGGCCCCGATGTACGCTTTTTGATGATGATTGTATGTGGGGTTAAACTCTTCAATATAATACTCTTTCTTTCTCCCGAGCCCTTTATCCCAAGTTCGCTTGTGGAACGTATCAATAACAAAAGCCTTTATCTCTTTATTGTTCATAGGGCACTTGTTCGAGTGGATATCCCATTTACTAAGCCATTTAATATTTTGTCTCATCCATGTCTTCTTCCTTTTGCACAATATGTCATTGAAGACGACCTTAGGCCAATGATTGTCTTCCATTTGCTCAATTTTTTTTTGATATCTTATGAGACACACCATAGCAATTTCTTCAATAGGAGTAGCCCCCATTTCACTCAGCATGATATCATAAGGGACTAAACTTTTAATTTTGAAATTTTTTGTGATCAAGCGTTTTTGAATCTTCTCAATTTGTTTCCACTGTAAGTCAGATGTGTTGCTGGCCCACACTTCAAAACCATATAGAACCATTGGGATCACTAAAATCCCAAAGAGAGTTTGCATAGTCTTCCAATCCCATAGATCTGCTTCTCTGCATCTATTTTGAAAAGCATAGAACGCTTTCCAACCTCCTAAAGTTCTTTTCTTTCTACAACCTTCCCAACTTAGATTTTTGTTGAAGTCAATTCCAAGGTATTTGTAATCTGCCACTTCTTCATGGGTGTTTCCTTCCAAGTAGAACTTATGTTGCTTATGTTTTCTTTTGCTAGAAAAAATTACCACTTTCGTCTTGCTAGTATTGACTTGCATTCCCATTGTACTACAAAAGCGCTCAATGGAAATTAAGTGTTCTTGCAACCCAAGAGCAGATTTAACAATCAAAATAAGGTCATATACATACAAAAGAAACCTTATCACAAAATCACCCAAAAGAGAACCATCACCCTCCTGTGATTTTAACCAGTCTTCAAGTTTGTCAATATATAAGCCAAAGAGGGTAGGGGACAAAGGGCACCCTTGCTTGAACCCAATATCACTCCTAAAACTTTCGGAGATACTAGTTGACGTTCTGATTTTGACTTTAAC